>CAJHQP010001783.1:0-103080 GCA_905132765.1 Moricandia arvensis
TTCCATCTCAATCTCTAGATTTGCTAGAGCATCATAGAGAACCTTGGAGGTAGCTTCTTGAACCAGTGAGTTGCATCTCCAGCAAGGTTGTATGGGAAGAGTTCGTAAAAGTAGTGGTCTTCAATGATTCCATTGAAGATATACAGTACCATTTCCTCAAATAAGTTGATATGATCCATTGGTTGCTCGTGAGAAACTCCATGAAAGGGATGCAGCTCCATAGCTGTTATATATTTAGGTTTCAGGTCAAAGTCATTCCTCTTAGCAACAGTAATCAACTGTCATGCACTATTACGAGCTGGACCTTCGTTATCTCTTAAGATCCCATTCTCATCAGCTGCAAGCATGAGCACTTCAACATTCTTTGTCTTCATGCAAGTAGTATCGATCGACGGCGAAGTGTGAGTGTCGATTGATTTCATGATGTTAGTATCGGTCGACGGTAAAGTATAGGTGTCCACCGATACTCGCTTCTCTTTGCAAGCGATCACTGCTTGGAGGGTGTCGACTGCCCTCGTAGACTTATGGATCGTTCGCGAATCAGCAGGTTCCTTTTCTGAAGAACCCAAAAATCCTCTCCTCATTGCTTCTTGGTATGTATGTACCTGAAATACAAGAAATTTTTTATGTAGTAAACTAATATAGAAAAATACCGAGACTAAATAAAAAAATGAGTATAATGGTGAATCCTTGCTCCCCGGCAACGACGCCAAATTTGACAGGATGCAAACTCTATCAAATTAATCC
This sequence comes from Moricandia arvensis, assembly GCA_905132765.1. Lineage (NCBI taxonomy): Eukaryota > Viridiplantae > Streptophyta > Magnoliopsida > Brassicales > Brassicaceae > Moricandia > Moricandia arvensis. The sequence continues at coordinate 748 of CAJHQP010001783.1, forward strand.
TACGAACTACTCTTGCCAAGAGAGGTCAAATTGTAGTATTTAGGGATCGAATCCACATGGAACGTGGATACACAATAAACTCAATACAGTCGCAGTTAAGCTAGGCAAATATATTAATAAGCAGTAAATAAACTATAACAAATAATTGATTGATTGGTAAGTAAACAATAATACGAAATAGCTAGACTTAGGATTTCAGGCAAGTGTATTATAGGATAGAAGGTAAAGGTACTAATCATAGAACTCGATATCTAATGTAAAAGACGACCATCTCTCGCTGAGTCTAATCTATTGACTAAGTCTGATGTCTCAGCTCTCGCTTGTTGACACGGAATGACCGTCGATCGATGGCAATGATCATGCGTCGATCGATGGTCTCTCGAGTCAAGCTTTATGACCTAATTCTATAAGTTCAATAAATTAACTTATGCAACTCTCGTTTGTTTCTAGCAACCTAGCTCAACAAGATTAATTATGTAGTAGACCATGCTCTCGCTTGCGCCTAACTATCCTATGATGAGGGTTCTAGTTAGCTATTCTAGAACACAAGCAATAAACACAATTCTATTGATAGATCTAACAATCGCCCTAGCAATTCTATTGTTTGGCTAAACCATCAATACCATTAATAAACCCTAAACCTAACAAGAGATCTACTCAGACATGATCTTTGCCACAGAAATCATAGATGAATAGAAAATATATAATATAAAACCAAAGAAGTTCCAGGAGGACTTTGAAGGAGTTCTTCCCTTCCCTCCTAACCCTATAGCAATGAATAGAATAAAGCTTGGTAAGTCTGTAGCCTAAACAATGGCATCGAAAACATATAAATGGGGTTTTAGCTCGTCCATGGTATTTTGGTAATTTGTGATGGCTTATGGGCTTAAGTTGGCCATAAAACAAGTCGGGCCTGTCTTCTAGGATCACTTTTGATCGACACCAAGGTTGTGCCATCGATCGACACTTATTCATCTTCTCGGCAGCTTCCTCTCGCGAGGCAAACAGACCACTCTTCAGTAAATCAAGCATAACTTTAGCTCTAAACGTTCGATGGATTTCAAACCGGTGGCAATGGAAACATAAATCAAAGCCCTATGTTGTGTCAAAATCTCAGCTCAATATCACCGTGTTAAGATCTCTATCTATAGATAAACGTCTAACACTTCTGCGCAGTTCTGCATCTCTAATAGCTCGAGAATCACCAAAGTTCTCCAGAACGTACCTGAACCTTAAAATACTCTAAAACATACTATAAACACATATAATATACTCTAAATAGGGCGGATATCATGGCATAATAGTGGTAAATATCAGGCCTTATCAGGAACCAAAGATGACCTCCAACGTAATCAATTCAAATTACTTGTCTTGGGGTTTGGAATACACTGGATCAAATTTCTCCTGCAGGTTTAGAAGGGAAATTTTTGTGTGCTTCTAATTCCCCTCTCTCCTTCAAATTAAAAAGAATTTGAACAAGATTTGGTGGTTACAATGGAATTCTAGAAATAGATAAAGGTAAAAAAGAAGTGAACATGAACTAGTGGCTACGACCATTAGGACTTGATTCATGGAAACATGTCAAAAAATCTCAGTCAATTAATAAAATGATGCCTTTCAAAGAAGGGAGACATTGACTCAGTGACGAAAGAAGAGAGGGAGGAAATTAACTTGAAAAGGCTGCATGTGTCTTCAAACACATGTTGGGGTAAGAGTCCATGTGTCCCTTAATCGATATTCCTAAGATAAATCTTGCACTTTTATATTTCAGAAATGAGGTTAATAGACGGATATGTCAGACGATATCTGGTGAGTTGTGGTATGATAAGATTGCTAGGCTCGGGCTGAGTACATGGAAATGCCTCATATGTGACCGCAACATTGTAGAGGTGATGGTGATGTTCTAAGGAGCTGGTGAATCCCTACATTTTCAGACTTCTTCCACATATTCATTATATGTTTTTCTTGAGGGAAAGCAAATGATAAGTTTGAGGGAGTTGATATGTCAAGGTTATTACTGATTTTTGACCATGATATGAGTCTTTATTATGCATTTCGAGAATATCTTAGGGTATTTTTCAGGGCTAGATACGTTTTGGAGCATTTTAGAGATTATTAAACAAAATGGAGCTTAAAGTGAAGAAAACCCGTATATGTGCAGAAGTTGGAGCCGGAATTTGAAGTGGGCGTCGATCGAGTTACCTTTGCGCCGATCGACGGTTTTGCGGACTGACGAGAACAACTTGGCTTTCAAGAATTGCACTTTGGACCAGAGTTTTCCTTATCTGAAAAGAACCCTTGGACGTGTTTAACCTATATAGTTTATTTTCCAGCCACTGTTTAGTCTATGCTTTATTATTCTTAGAGATGTTTTGGAGAGAAGATCAAAAATCCTTTAGAGATTGATTGGAACTCATGTATTTCTTACCCTCATACTTTTTATGCAATGCATTCAGTTATTTGCTACGTCTTGCATGATTATGTCTGAATAATTAACTTGGTAGATATAGGAATTTTCTAGGGTTTTGATGAACTTGTGATTGATAGGACTGCTAGGGTAATCTAATTGTTTCTTTCACCAGGATTGATTTTACCACTTGTTCTTAGAGTGATTAACTAGGAACCTGATCTTAAGATAATTGGAATTAAACGAGAGTGTGTCCTATAACCTGAAATGAATCTTGTTGATCTAAGTTGTTAGTCACAACGAGAGTTGGCATAAAGAACTTAATGAACATATCAAATTGGATCATTAGTGCTTGTCTAGAGAAATTCGTTGCACAATGAGAGTTTGCCTTTGAGAATTTAGACATAGTAGTTTATTGCAGTGAGAGTTGGATAACTAATAATTGAATTTGAGTTCTAAGATAGAACTTAATAAAACCTTTAGAAACTATTTATCTAAGTTCTGATTGTATGTTTGATATCACTGAGTCTAGCCTTTTTCCCATCTGTTTACAAACCGACTTTATTGTTTAGTGTTGACCTTCTCTTTTCTATAACTGATCTAGCTTCACCAATAATTGATAGTCTATTGTGTGATCCACTCTCCATGTGGATTCGATCCCCAAGTACTACATTGATCTCTTGTTTGAGAGAGTTCTCTTGGGGTAATTTGAGCATATCAATATCTCACAACCATTTTCATAGGTTAGAGGGGTTACGACTTCGGGATGAAATACAAAAGGGAAGATGTTGTGAAAGGTTTCATGAGCTGTGTACTGAAGTTGAGGATATTGGACACTAAGACTTGTTTTGGAGAAAGTTCTCATTCTCATCCAGCCCAAAATTGCCTCCAAAGTCTAGTTAGTGACTTAGAACAAGCACTTGATGTGAGATAACCCACTGAAAAAGTCTTCGTCGTGTAGAAGAGAGTGTTGATCAACACCACATTAATGGCAGTCGACAACTAGTCCAAACACATGTATGTTTTCTAAATTTTATTGATTTTGCTCAGTTTCATTTGTTTATTTTGACTAAACCCAAACTATATAACACTGTAGACAGTGTTGTAAAGTTTGGAAGGGTAATAACTGACATTGTGTTCTAGTTTCAGTGTCAGTTGTGTTGTTTTATTGAGTCAAAACTGAGTTAGTTGGGAACTATGAGCTTTTCTTGGAATTAATCATATAACTTCTTACCTAGAACCATTCTTTCCAGCTATTGATTTCAGACTATATGACATGGAAAAATCCAAAGTGGATTGATCTACCAATAACTTCCATGCTTTTGAGAGTGTTTGAAAGCCTCCAAGATTAATCTACTTGTTTCTCTTGTCTTGGGGCTTGGTATTCACTGGATCAGATTCCTCGTTCATGTCTGAAAACACAAGTCTATGTGAGTGTAGCTCCCCTCTTGCTTCCCTTCAAATAATAATGAGAAAAGGAATAAAAATCAAAAGGATATAGGTTAAAGGTTAAAAAGAAGTGAATCAGGTTATGGTGGCAACCATCAATAGAGCTTGCATCATGGAAGCTTGTCTAGAAAACTCAGTCAATAGAAAATATAAAATAATACTTGTAAAATAGGGAGAAATTTACTCAGTGAAGCGAGAAAAGAGAGAGGAAAGGAACCAGAATAAGAATGTATATGTGATCAGAAACATGAATGGGTAAGAGTTCATATCTCCTTTAATCGATATCCCCTTGATGAGACTGCACCTTAAGCTCTTAAAAGAGGTTAGTGATGGTGGTCTTGGATGTCTTTTATGAGTTGCGAGCTGGAAATGCTTAGGTTGCTAAGCTGATGTCGAGTACACGGAAGTAAATTATATGGTTGGTACTATTTGATGTGGTTCGCAGCAGGTAATGGTAAAAGTGATTGTTCTAAAGAATATGTAAGTTCCTACATTTTCAAACCTCTATCACATGTTTAATTCTCTGTTTTGCTTGAGGGAAAGCAAATGCTAATTTTAGGGACGTTAATATATCATTGGTTTTACTAGTTTTTGACCATGATATAAGTCTTATTTTAGAGTCAAGGTTATATATTTCGAGTAATTTTAGAGTTTTTGCAGGTTTATGTACATTTTCGAGTATTTTGGAGATTCTGGAACTATTTGGAGTTTACAGAGAAGTGATGATGAAAACCTGAAGTAAAAGCATGTATTTGTGTTTGGTCTCGATTGACACTAGCATTGGTGTCAGTCGACATGTTGATCAGCCAAACCTCATCAGTTTAATGAAGTTTCCATGAGTTGCAAAAAAGCTTAAAAGTTTCAGGTATTTCCAGGAAAGTCTGAGACAAGTTTTAACATATATTATCTATTCTTAAGCCATATTTAGGCTGCACTTTAAGTTTATTTATTTTGGAGAGACGAGTGAGACCTTATCCAAAGAAAAGATTTTGAAATTATGTTTTATCTCTTTGGTTTATGTATGCAATTTATTCAGAAAATGATTTGTGTTTCTATGATCATATCTAAGTAAAACATATATTATATTTAGGATTCTTTAAAGGATGATGAATTTTTAGGGTTATCTTTTATTCTTCATTTTGATTGTTCTTAAAACTAGATTTGGATTGACAACATGAAATCTAAATCATATAATAATTGGTAGATGCAAAAGCATTATTGATTACCTCAAATAAATCATATATGAGCTAAATACTTATTTGTAAAGAGATATGGTTTAGGGATTTAGTGAACTTATTAAACTTAATCTTAATGCTTGCCTGACTGAATTCACAAAGAGATTTGATATTCTAGAAATTATATATGGATTATCTTGGGAACAAAATTTGAATGATATAATTGTTGTGATCTGAGTTTTATAATTGTTCTTCATAAACCATTGACAATTATTTGATATGCAATTTTGATTTCCTACAAGTTTCTCTACATCTAGCGTTTTTCCTTCTGAATCTTACAACCATTTTATTTACTCCTATGTATTACTTTATACTAACTAACTAGCTTAATTCGAAACCATGAATCTACTGAGTGATCTGAGTCTATGTGGATTTGATCCCTTTGTATTACATTGCACTTTGAATTTGCAGAGTAGCTAGAAGATAAATTTGAGCATATCATATCTTGAATCTTACTAAGCAAATCTATAATTTCAATGCATTCATGTTCACTTGTTCTTAAATACCATATGTATTCCACAATTGTATTTTATTCACATTATAATCAAAATATATTTTTCATATGCAATCATTAATATATATATATATATTTCTTAGAATTTTCCTGATATACATAATATTGAATTTTATATTCTATTTTTGAGTGAATTTTGAGATCCGTCATACATGGCAAAATAAATTCGTATAATCTGTGTGTATAAAGCATTAGGTTATACACACAGGATATAGATTGTGTATATAGTACAGTATATAAAAGTTTGGAGGTAATATTTTTCGAGAAAGCAACATAATATGGTATATATCGAGGGTTGTGTCTCTTGGAAGACTTGACTTGAGATATGCTCTCTTTCTTTCTCGAGATCTTTGTTTTTTTGGGTAAAACCACAAGCCCTGTATTGATATCTTTACCGGTCAACACAATTCTATTAGAATACTCTCACCAGTTCTCTTTCAGCACCCCTGTTTTATTTAATAATATGCAAAGAAATGTTTTTTTTAATGTTTTTTTTGTAACTCTATGCAAAGAAATGTTTTTTTGCTAATATACGCAAAGAAATGTTCTAAGAAAATCCTTGTTAATATTAATTCAAAAAGTTGTGAGCAGCAAGGTTTTTTTTTTTTTTTTTTTTCATCAAACGGCAATTCTATTACTCAAACTTGAGGTGGTCTGGGAAGCCAAACCGGAATAGAACTACCAACAAAACAAAGATCTCTATGAAAAGTACGAGCAGTTTTGGCTAAAGCATCAGCAACTCCGTTGTGGGCCCTCGGGATATGACAAATCTCAAACTCCGGGAAGCAGATCAGAAGGGTTTTAATAACCTCTAGCTCCGTTGAAAATCTCAGCCAATCATGCGGTTCCGATAGCATTGTGATAAGATCCTTGCAATCCGTTCCAAAGCGTTAGCAGGTCGAGTATTGGAGCATACATTCTAGCGCCCATCTAAAAGCTTCTAGTTCAGAATGAAGAGCTGTCTCGCGCTTCCGCAAATTCCTCGTCCCCATTAACTCTATCTTCCCATCATCAGTTCTCCATACCCAACCACAGCCACTAAACTGATCAGTATCGGTCCAAGAACCATCCACTATGCAAATATTCTCAAGACATATGGTCTGAGGCTCAACAGTATAAGGCCCTTGCGGGATCTGGCCAGTCTTGTCATTAGCATTAAACCAAGCAAGACATTCACTTTCAGCAAACCGTACCAACTCCATAGGGTCTCTGTCAATCCCCCTAAAAAGTTTATCATTCTTGGCCTTCCATATATACCAAATTATCCATGGGTATGGATCTCTATGTGGCCCAGAAACGATAGACTCCTCCTTCCGCCAGAAGAGATAGTCCATATTTGCAAAGATACTGGGCAATGGAAATATATTTTGTCCCGACGGTATCGAGGATAAGGCCCAAACTTGCAAGGCAGGAGGACACTCAAAAATAGCATGAGTAACAGTTTCTTCCGGCTCGCCACACCTTGGGTAGAAATCATCACATTTTAATTTCCTATAATTCAGGTTCCGAGTAACCGCAACATGTCCCGTAATCAACTGCCACATAAGATGGCGCATCTTCGGAGGAGCTTTCACTTTCCAGACAAAAGCTTGGAGATTAGTTATACCAGGTTCACATATCAAGCTCTCGTTATCCTTCCTCAGGAGTTCTCGGGCTACCTTGTAACTGGATTTGACATTATACTGGCCAGTTTTAGTATAACTCCAGCAGAAGGAATATCTCTGGTTTGATGTGCTTATAACTAAACTCCTTATAAGAGGGATGTCGGCCGGATGAACAAGATGTGACAAAAGTTCAGTGTCCCAATCCTTCAAATCTGGATTTATCAGATCGCTTACTCTCAGGTTCGGAGACAAAATAGGGCCAGATGGATTAGCCGGACGCGCAGGAACAGTCGGGATCCAGGGATCCTCCCACACTTTAATTTCATGTCCAGAGTGAACTTTATGTCTAATACCCAGTAACAACAATTCTCGCGCCGCCAAAATACTAGTCCACACATAGGATGGGCTGCTGGTCGGATTTGAACGTAATGGCGAACTCATTTGGTAATACCTCCCTTTAAGCACTCTTGCCACCAATGAGTCTGGAAACTGAACTAGCCTCCATAACTGTTTCGCTAACAAGGCTAAGTTGAATTCATGGATCATACGAAATCCCAAACCTCCCTCACACCTAGGTTTACATAGTTTTTCCCATTTAGCCCAATGGATACCTCTCTTCGGGGGATTCGAGCTCCACCAAAAATGTGCGATGGCACTTGCGAGCTTTTCACAGACATCTAACGGTAGGAGAAAGGTTGACATCACATATGTAGGCAGAGCTAGTAGGATAGATTTAATCAGAACCTCCTTCCCACCTTTCGATAGCCATCTCCCAGTCCATCCGTTCACTCTATGCATTAATTTTTTTTTAAGGAAAGCAAAGAGTTTACATTTTGAACCACTAATATCTTCTGGGATTCCCAAATAAGTACCCATCCCTCCTTCGTTTTGGATTCCTAGCTTATCTTTAATTTGTTGTCTAGTTATAGCATTTATCTTCTTGCCAAAGAGCAGAGAAGATTTCTCAAAGTTAATACACTGACCTGATGCTTTCCCATATTTCTTAATCTCTTTCAATACTTCCTCACATTCACGGGGCTCCGCCTTACAGAAGAAAAGGCTATCATCAGCAAAGAGAAGGTGGGATACCGAGGGACATGCGCGTGTTACCCGCATCCCTGTTATCCTTCCTTGGTTCTCTGCATGATTAAGAAGGCTAACGAGCGCTTCCGTGCACATAATGAAGATGAAATATAGACCAATAGTAATATATAATTCTTTGAAAAAATAATAATATATAGTTTTCGATAAAACGTGTTTTTTGCTGTCGTCATGGTGTGAATCAATACAACTTGGCGATGGTTTATTTGATAATTCTTAAATAAAGGATTACTCTAAGATGCAGGTTGGTATAATTAGATGAGTCACACCACAATCTTGTAAATGCTTAAGAATTAAGACAACCGTGACTGTTTGCCAATTCAATTGAAAATAATACTCTGCTCGCTTCAAAATAAATAATATTTTATGGATTTTCTTTTGTTTTAAATTAGATAAAGTTTTCAAATTTCTATACAAATTTTGAATATTTTTATAATTTTTAATATTTTAGTTTATTTTATTATTGGTTGAAATATAATTATGCATGTAGTTAATGACGTTTTTATTTTAAAATATACAAACTATTATTTTTACCAATTTATGTAAAATATGTAAAACGATATCTAAAATAAAACAAAATCATTAACCGGTGTAGAACTTATAATAATGTAACATGTTTTCTAGCCAACTGGCGACTGGAGATGACTTTGGCGACTTTTTTTTTCCTAAACAGTTCTCCTTTGAGATTTGTGTATAACTCTGATCAAAGTGTTCCTCGATACTAGATTAGCTTCATACAGTTCTCTCTCGTTGGTTTGAGCTGTATCCGTCCCTATTCGTGTTTCTTAGGCGTCAAGGTGTTTTGGAGCTTACGCTTCATGCTTTGTTTTGGTGTTTGATCGGCTCTGTTTTGATCTCTCGCTTCTAGCACATTTTGGTATGTGAAATCTTATTCTTTGATCAGTGTGTTTATCCTCGTCTTTGCACGGCTCGAATCTCATTACTTTTTTTCTATTTATGTTCTGATCGCGTTTCTAGAATTGTTCTGATCGTGTTATATCTGATCCTTTGATCAGTCTATCTTTGTTCCTGCCGTTGATAGATTCAATGGGTTCCATAGGCTTCACTCGGGATGTTTCTGTAACAGACACAAAAGGTAAAGGCAAACAGATTGCCTATGAAGAAGATGATGGTCCGATTATTCTTGATGATGAAGTGGATGGCAAGCAGATTGAAGAATATGGCCTTCCTTTGATTGGCAAAATTATGAATCCTCATACAATAGTTGTGATGAAAAGGAGCTAGAGCTAGCACCACATTGAGATCATCCTCGCTTCTGAAGTTAAATAAAAACCTCCCATTACCAAGGTTATTAGCTGTAATCTTATTTTGCATCCCCCATTGTTGAGGCATGTAGCCTATCAACTTCTCAACACTTTTTTCCTTGAGCGTTGGAAGCCGATAATCCATAATGATTATCCTTGGACCATACCTTTTTGGATCACTCTTGAAGGCAAACCACTCCATTGGTGGACTGAGAAAAACTTGTATGGTATTGGTGGCAGGCATGGGATGGTGAAAGAGCTGTTGTTAACTGAAGATAGTATGCTAATCGAGATAGACACAGGTGAAGCCTCGCAAGTTCTCTCGGAAGATACAATCAAAGGATGGAGATGAAGTGTCCATTTCGATAAAGTACGATGATTTGTTCAAACATTGTTCTTGCTGTGCGTTTTTAAATCATGAAGTGGTGCACTGTGAAAAGAGGATGAGTGATATGTGAGTGGAACATCTTAAACGTGGGACTATGTCATCCTCACAGACAGTGAGTGTTAGTAACAATGGGCCCCTGCCCAAGATTGAAGATGCACGTTCGCGTGATGGGAAGAGAAGAGTTCCATAATGTAGGGAAAATGGTGGGAGAGAGTCACGGGTTATTATATCAACACACTTGCAATAGGATGAGTGGAGGAGGTATCTTCAGGAGGAGCGTAGTATGCAGCCTTATGCTCGTGTACAATAAAAGAAACTGATGTCTGATCGCAACAATCAGTCAACCTTAAAGAATAGGTCTACTTTGAAGAATAATGAGCCGATGATGGCTTGGAGAGAGAAGGAATCTCATTTTCGTGTGCATCAAGGTACAAGTACGGTGGTTCCATCATGGGATGGTGGAGACGTAAAGCAAGCTACTTCAGTGCAAAAGATGTCTGTCCCAGCTCAGAGTACACTACAAGAAAACTCGTCTTTTACTAGGACGGGTTTTCCTCGTTATTTCCTAGTAAAGAGACAGTTACTAGGAAATAACGAGGAAACGCGTTTCGTCGAAACACGTTCGTCGTAAAGCCTATTTTCCTCGTAAGGTCCTAGTACAGTTTACGAGGAAGGCTTTCCTCGTAAACGCGTGGTAACCTTTTCCTCGTAAGGTCGTCGTAATCATTCCTAGTAAAACCGTAGTAAGCTCTTCCTCGTAAGTTTGTAGTAAACTTTACGAGGAGTTTACTAGAACAGCTTACGAGGATATTACTTGGAACCTTTACTAGGATTTTGCTTGGACTTATTTTTCCCTAATAAATATATTAATTATAAATATAAATAATTTATTTTTTTTAAAAAAAATCAAATTATAAATAAAAAACAAAATATTTTATAAATAGCTAAATAATATACAATTAAGTTTTAAAATTCAGAATATACAATTAAATTAAAAAAAAAACTACGGATACGGATTCTGTTCGTGAAATTGCCGAACGAACTCCTCCTGGCTCGCTAAATCATGCTCCTCTCCTAAGTTGGTTGACGGCTGTGACTGTGATGGTGGATGATGTTGGGTTGGAATCCCCTCGCGTTCCCGTCTCTGACGCAATATCTCCGCCAATTGCTGGTTTCCACCCGCCATATATTCGAGGACATCGTTGAGAGAAGCCATCTGCTCGGTGAGCGAAGCCACATGAGACTGCGTCGTCTGCAACTCCGAGCGCAGCTGAGCATTGGCATCATGCTGCTGCTGAGCATAAGACGATGTCGCTGCAGAGACATCGTTAATCGAGCCAATCCCGACGATACGCCCCTTTTTCCTAGGGGCGACCTGTAAATAAAAATATTAATAACATTAAAAAAATTTAAATAAATAATAAAAATTAATAGTAAAACAAATTATTTACCTCCTCGTAAATCTTATCCACTTCAAGAGTGGATAATACGACTGGAGTTCCAGTCTGCTGAGTCAGCTGAGTCTGGCGTTCGTCAATTCGGGCAACAAAATCGTTGTAGATCCGCTCCGAAGCAGGATCTACAAACTGCCTAGCCTTGTTCCGGTGGGTCCTCTCGTAAAGGTCTTTCAGAGATGGAAGAACTCCAGTCTCTTTAGCCTAAAAGAAAATTTGAAAATTAAATTAAAAATTTGGAATATTCAAATTAAAAAAAAATAGTTATTAAAAATCATCTTACCATGTCTAGACGAACTCCCGCGTGAGGTTTTCGACCCGTGCTGTGCAGCATCTTCGTGTTGCCATACTCGTCTCTAGTCATGCGGTTGTCGGAGTTTGTGTTGGAGGTTCTGACCGAGTCCGGCAACCCCCAATAGGCAATGAGACCATCCCACACCTCGGTTGTGAGGCAACCGGGTTTCCCGGCCTCGTAACCATCCACCTAATTTAAAATAATTAATTAGAATTAAAGTCAATAATAATTTTAAAACTATATATATATTATAATTTATAAATCTATACCTGATAGTCGCCCTTCCAGTTGTAGATCGTGTCGAGCAATCGTGATTTAGCCTTGGCCTCAAACTCTGTCTTCACTAGCTGGTGAATCCCAAGAGACCAACGATACCTTTGCTGTAATTAACAAGAAAAAAAAAGAGACGGATTAGTTCAATAATATTAACAGTTTTAAATAATGAAAATAAATTAAGTTGATCATTAATTAAACTTACAGCGAACATTTTGCCCTTTCTCAACGCATCTTGAGAGATTTGAAACATACCCATCAGGGAACTTCACTTCTGAAGCCACCCAGTTGAACAACACAGACTTTTTTTCTGATGACAGTCTGAATATTGGAATTGGAACTTGCCCATTGCTTTTTATATGTAGCTCACTCCTTGAGCAGATATCGGGTAAGTCCAACCTTGATTTTACGTTGTCTTTCGTCTTCCCTGGGACATTCAATATAGTGTTCATGATGTTCTCAAAAAAGTTCTTCTCTATATGCATCACATCAAGGTTGTGGCGCAAAAGAAGATCTTTCCAATATGGCAACTGCCAGAATATACTCTTCTTGTGCCAATTGTGCTGAACACCATAAAAATCAGGCATATTACTGGGAACATGCCAATTCCCACCACGAGGAGCTGTTTCTAGAGCACCGTAGTGATCGATTTGCGCTTCGATTTGTTCTCCAGTTAAGTATGGAGGAGGAGTGTCTCTGACAACCTTTTTGTGCCTGAACAATTTCTTGTTTCTTCGGTATGGGTGGTAAACGGGAAGAAGTCGACGGTGACAATCGAACCAACTAGTCTTCCTACCATGCTTCAACTGAAACGCATCTGTCATTCCATTACAATATGGACAAGCTAATCTCCCATGTGTAGTCCACCCAGACAACATACCATATGCAGGAAAGTCACTTATGGTCCACAAAAGCATCGCTCGCATCGTAAAGTTTGTTTTCCTTGAACAATCATATGTCCTCACCCCTGTTGACCACAAATCTTTCAACTCTTTTATCAGTGGTTGTAGAAAAACGTCGAGAGATCTTTTTGGATGTTTTGGACCAGGTATTAATATGGTCATGAATAGAAACTCTCGTCGCATGCACATCTCCGGTGGCAGGTTATAGGGTGTAAGAAAGACCGGCCACAATGAATATTGTCTCCCAGACATTCCAAATGGACTAAATCCATCAGTGCATAATCCTAGATACACATTCCGGCTATTGCTAGCGAAATGTGGATGTACATTGTTAAAATGATTCCAAGCTCTTGCATCTGATGGATGAGTCATCTCTCCATCCGTCTGAGTATGCTCGGCGTGCCATCTCATCCCTCCAGCAGTCTCCTCAGATTGGTACAATCTTTTCAATCTGTCTGTGATTGGTAGGTACCACATCCTTTGGTACGGCACCCTATTACGCCCTCGACCTTGCGGTTTGAATCGTGGTTTCTTACAAAATCGACATTCTTCTAACTTCTCATCATCTCCCCAGTAAATCATGCAGTTGTCGATGCAAACGTCTATCGTCTCCGAGGGAAACCCAAGACTATATACCAATTTCTGAGTCTCATAATAAGATTCAGCAGACACATTGTCTTCTGGCAAATACTCTTTAAACAAGTCTGCCCATGCATCCATACATTTTTCAGGTAGATTGTGATCGGTTTTAATACTCATCATTCTAGCAGCCAACGACAATTTAGACAGACCTTCTTTACAACCACTGTAAATTGGCTCATTCGCAGCTTCTAACATTTCATAAAACTTTTTTGAATCTAAGTTAGGTTCTTCAACTTCATCATCATCATGAGTTACAAATGCATCACCTACCATATTATGAACCCTATCACAATCTACCATTTGTTCCTCCTGGTGATGATAACTAGTTTCATTACGCAAATGATCTACCGGTTCAACTTGCAAATTCCTACTACTGCTAGCTTCATCATTCCTACAACTAGCATCTTCTCCATGTTGATACCAAATATAATAATAAGGCATGAACCCTCTATTTATTAAATGCTTCAAAACACTTTCACGAGGGCCTAATTTTGTATTGCAGCATTTCCGACAAGGACAGAACATCTTACCACTTTCCTGTGTGAGTGGTGTAGAATCTGCTTGATGCATAAACGTCTCCAACCCTTCGAGATATTCTGTCGTCACCCTCCCGTTATTATCTCTGTGTGAATACATCCACTTCTGCAACTCGAAAATATTTCCCGGGCCGGACATTTTTTTTGTGTTTGATCAAGCTTATAGCTGATTATTTTTTGTGTGTTTCAAATGAATCACAATTGTGGTATTTATAGAAATTTTCAAATCTGAGCATTTACTAGGAAATTGCTATGAAATGAACACGTTTTTATTTAAATTCCATATTTCCTATCCAGGTCCTCCTAATTTCGTAGTAAAACACATTTTCCTCTTAATTTCGTAGTAAAGTATTACTAGGATTTTGCGAGGAAAAATCTTTACTACGGTCTTACGAGGAAATGTAATCTTCCACGTCATTTCCTCGTAAATGTACTACGGTTTTACGAGGAAATATGTTTCTCGTGATTTTACGACGAGATTACGAGGAAATGTATTTTCCAAGTAATTTTGACGTAATTTCGTAGTAAATTTACGAGGAACATATTTCCTAGTAATATTTCGTAGTAACTTCTTAGTTTTCTTGTAGTGGTAATTCGATACGGGACAGTGTCGTAACGCCCATGGCTCCATCTCTTGTGGATGGGTCTCTCGGTGAAGCCCATGGCTCACTTGATAATCCTGCTCATAATGCGGTTAAGATAGATGCCATTACGGATTGCTTTACTGATCATGTCAGGGAGGAAATATCTGAAAAGGAAGATCTTGAAGCTGAACTAATGGTGATGGAAACTGATGATCTCCTTGGGGATGAACTCAAAGATCAAGATGCAATGAAGTATATGTCTATTGATTTTGACCCCCCTCAAAGCTTTGGTGGTGGTAAATGAATCACCTACTCATAAGAAATCAGAGTCTATTGAAACTTAATCCAACGGGACAACATTAAGTCTTGATTATGGGTGATAAGTCAACAATGGTAGAATCTCGTCGCCGTGGCTCTCCACATCTACGAGCAACTCGTCAAGTCATTGAGGCTAATAACGTAACAAACGGCAAGGGAGTGGGTCAAGAAAGCCGAAGACTAACTCTAAAGTTCAGAGGAAGGTTTTGATGGATTCCAAAAATCCATCAAAATTGCCTTAATGAAGACACTGAGTTGGAACTGTCGAGGGATAGGGAACAACCTCACAATTCGACGCCTCACGGAGATGTGTCAGAAGCATTGCCCATGACTCTTGTTCCTTTTTGAGACGAAGAATAGGAAGCTGTTGTTGTAAGACATTCAGGTTAACCTAGGTTTTAATAAGTTGTTTACCGTTGAGCCTCATGGCCAAAGCGGTGGTTTAGCTTTGTTTTTATGGATTATTTGCAAGTTTATGTTTTATTTTCTAATAATCGTATGATTGATGTATCTGTGAAAATTGATGAAATAGAAGTCTATATGGCGTTTGTTTATGGAGACCCTATTTTAGAACATAGGGACTTGGTTTGGGAGCGTTTTACGCACTTCGCGACAGTGAAAGATGGACCTTGGTTCATTATTGGCGACTTCAACGAAATTACTTGTCATGACGAAAGAGAAGGAGGAAGGGTACATTCTGATCGCTCTTTCCTTCCTTTCAAACAAATGATAAGTGATTGTGGAATGCTGGAATTCCCCTGTTCGGGAAACCAACTCTACTGATTTTGAAAAAGAGGTGTGAACACAGCCCAGTGTAGACTTGACCGAGCCTTAAGGAATAAAAAATGGCATGAACAATTTCCTCATTCGGCAGTGTCGTATTTGAGACTTTGGGAATCTGACCATCGTTCGGTCCTTGCAAATATACTATCTAAACCATTTAAAGCAAAGAAAAAGTTTAAATTTGACAAAAGATGGTTAGATAGTGATGAAATATGGAATGTGGTCCTACAAGGATGGAACTCTCATGAGTTACCTTCAGATGCAGATATTATGACCCATATTGCGAGCTGTCACAAAGCTCTCAGTTAGTGGAGGAAGTAGAATGAAATGAACTCAGAGCAGAAATTGGAGGAGCTGAAGGAAAAGATAGAGGCCATGTACACTGATGATAGTGTCCCGGCCAATGAATCGTCAGGAGCTCTGAAGGAATTATCTGAGGCTCTTAAGACCGAATAATTATTTTGAAAGCAAAAAAGTAGAGTTATGTGGCTTAAATTCGGAGATCTTAACTCGGAGTTTTTCCATAACTTAACAAATCAGAGAAGGGAAAAGAACTGTATTACAAGATTGACGGATGATCAAGGAAATCTGGTGGAGGACGAAGAGGGATTAGTCGCCATTGCGACTAGTTATTTTCGGTCGTTATTTGAGTCTTCGAACCTATCTGAGCTGGATGAGGCTATGGCTAATATCAGAATGACAATTACAGACGGGATGAATCAGGATCTTACTGCACCAGTCACCGAATGGAGGTCAAACTAGCTCTATTTACAATGCATCCAGAGAAGGCACCAGGGCCAGATAGTATGAGTGCCATGTTCTATCATAAATTTTAGGATATTTTGAAGGGAGATCTGAATCGTATGGTCAATGATTTCTTGTTTAATGGACTGTAAGTCCATGTTTAAATGATACTAATATTTCCCTCTTCCCAAAGAAGAGAAACCATCACAGATGGCTGAGTTCCACCCAATAAGCCTATGCAATGTGGGTTATAATATTGTCTCTAAGGTCCTATGCCAGACACTCAAGAAGATCCTACCTGACAGAATCAGAGACTCAGTCTGCCTTTATAGCTGGTCGGAAGATTAATGATAACATAATGATTGCCCAAGAAATGTTCCATGCCTTGAGAACGAAACCAGGAGGAAGACATAATCGTATGGCAATAAAAACAGATATCTGCAAGGCCTATGATATGATAGAATGGATATTCATAGAAAGGATACTAAAGAAGATGGGCTTCTCAGATCTCTGGATAAGCTGGATTATGCGATGTGTATATACGGTGAGATACCAGGTTTTGATAAATGGTCAAACCAGAGGAAACATTGTCCCACATAGGAGATCCTTTGTCTCCTTTCATTTTTATCTTAGGTACGGAAGCGCTTGTTAGCCTTCTTGATCACGCAGAGAGTAAGGAAGAGATAACAGGGATGCGAGTAACTCGCGCATGCCCTTCTATATACCACCTGTTATTTACTGATGATAGCATGTTCTTCTGTAAGGAGGAGCCTCGTGAATGTGATGAAGTGATGAAAGTGATTAAGGTCTATGAGAATGCATCAGGACAATGTATAAATTTTGATAATTCATCGATCATATTTGGCAAACGGGTCCCACTAAGGGTCAAGCAAGAGATCAAAGCCACTTTGGCCATTTAAAATGAAGGAGGTATGGAGAAATACATGGGCATCCCAGAGGATATAAGTGGATCAAAATGTAAAGTTTTTGCTTTCTTAAAGGATCGACTTGATCATAGAATTAATGGATGGTCAGGAAAGTGGCTTTCGGAAGGCGAAAAAGAGGTTCTCATAAAGGCCATTGCCTTAGCCCTTTCGACATATGTTATGTCTAGCTTCCTTCTACCGCTGGAGATATGTGAGAAATTAGCAAGTGCGATAGCCAGGTTTTGGTGGAGTTCGAATCCTCTAAAGAGAGGGATGCATTGGGCTAAATGGAAAAAGTTATGTTTCCCAAAGGATGAAGAGCAATGAGCTTTAGGCTGATCCATGAATTTAATCTAGCACTTCTTGAAAAACAGTTATGGAGATTGATTCAATACCCAGACACATTGCTAGCAAGGGTAATGAGAGGAAGATATTATCGACACAGCACGCCTTTGCGAGCAACTGATACTGCATCTCCATCATACGTGTGGACGAGTCTGATGGCAGCAAGACCACTTCTGTTCCTGGGAATAAGCCAGCAAGTTCACTCAGGACATCAGATTCGGGTATGGGTGGACCCTTGGATTCCCACTGTCCTGGCCCGTCTTACTCGGCCTTTTCACTATGGAATTGACTTGGGAATGACTGTAAACGAGTTAATCACTGGAGATCCAAAAGTGTGGAACAGCAATATACTGGAGAATCTTATTGTTCCCGATGATGTAAATCTCATTCGAAGACTGGCCATAAGCCAATCATACCAGGATGATAAATTCAGTTGGATCTATTCACGACACAGAATGTATACAATTAAATCAGGCTATTGGTTGCAAGAAATATCTTAATACAATGCCATGATGATGAGGTTTTGGAACCGAGTGTTACTAAGCTTAAAGCGCAGACATTGAAAATAAGCGCTCCTCCCAAGATAAAGCATTTGGTCTAGCGGTTGGCAACATGATACATAGCTGTCACTGGAAATTTGACAAGACGTCATATGCGTTGTGACAATCCTCGTCCTAGGTGCGGGGAACCAGATGAGACAGTCAATCATGATATTTTTGAATGTCCCCCTGCCCTACAGGCTTGGGCCCCTGCCTCAACGCCGTCGTGTCCAGTTTTTTTTCCTGCTTCTAGTGCTTACATCAACCTGGATTATTTATTTTGGAGGAAGAATGAAATTGAAGACCCAAAGTTGGATATGGTTCCTTATCCATAGATAATCTTGTATCTTTGGAAAGCTTAAAATGATAAGTTCTTCAAAGGGATAGATCGAAACCCCCTAGAACTCATTAGACATGCTGAGAGAGAATGTAGAGCGTGGTTTGAGGCAAACACGCTAGTGCAACATACAGTGATCCAACAAACAAATATACCTGCCCCAAGCTTGTTAAATATTTGTTTGGTCGATGGATCTTCGAATCATGGCACATTTAAGTGGATCTAAATGGGTATGGAAGGATGAAAGATGAGTGGATCAGCTCATAGGGTTGAGGAACAAAGAAAACTGTATTTCTTCTTTGCATTCAGAGTTTGAAACACATACTTGGACGATGGAAGCAATGCTCCAACATACATCATGCCAGCACTTTGGGACAGATTGTAAAGAGGTCATAGAAATGATTCAAGCCCCACAGGAGTGGTCGAGCTTCTCGACGGAGATATGAGAGTTTGTAGCACTGCGACAACGATTTCGAGACTTCAAGATCAGCCATATTCCACGACGGTTCAATGGGACGGCTGATGGTTTAGCTAGGATTGCTCGTTCCTTTTATCGTAATTTGTTTTTTGTTGGTTGTTCTGTTCCAGTTTAGATTTCCAAACCACCTCATGGCCCGTGAGTAATAGAACAGATTTTTGTCATAAAAAATAAAAATAAAAAAATAAACAAATGATTATTATTTTCTATTACATCATTGATTGTTGTTTGAGAAAACGAAACAATCCCAAAAACTAAAGTTGTAAATAAATATCTAGATTTGGATGAAAAAATATAAGGGCTTGTTTGCTCTTTAGTCTTTGCAAATGATATCGAATAAGGACCGGTGAAACATTCTTACCTAAAAATATTTGAAAAATATGTTAAAAATAAAGATCAGGTTAGTTTTTAAAAGACGAATACCAAAAAATACTTTAAATTTATAAATGAAATTCGAGACTAAATACCTAAAATCCACATCGTTACATAAAATGCTTTACTCAAAACTACTACAACTTTACCCCAAGTTAAAACACTCTTTCCCGATAATTCTTATAGTCTCGCACTCCGATCCACATAATTAAACATTACATGCGTCATAAAAGGAGACATGAGAATACAAAAATAATCAGTGAGGACGCTCAAAACCGTCCACATGCAACTCATAACATATCTAACATTAATAATTGATTCCAGTCTAGCAACCTAGCATTTCATTTTGTTTCTAGCAATCTAACATCCAATTCCGTTCTAACAACCTAACATTTCATTACATTAACAACTCTCCTTTAACTAGCCATTTATCTTTACATATATATTTTTACGTATTTTCATTCACTTAACCATTTATACGCGTTCTCGATCCCGAAGGTCACTTACAGCATGAAGTCAATCACACATAACCCATAGCCAATCATACACGACATGTAGGCAAATTATACATGGCCATAGCCATCATAAATGGCCCAAAGCCATTCGACCCATCGGTCACTCATACGGCCCGAAGCCACTCGACCCCGAAGATCCATCATTGCCGAAGCCATCATACAGTCAAAAACTATTATAACATCTTTTACGACCCTAACCCAAAACATAGTTTACTTATATGTTCATTCACTTATTCTCATACCTTCCTTATTTTCATTTACTTAACAACATACTTTCCTTCTCTCTGTTCGTTAACTTAACTCCATACTTTCCTTATTTAAGTTCATTCACTTAATTTGTTTCTTTCATATATTTCATTTAACATGTCATTTGATTTATATCAAATCATATGTTTCCACATAAAAAATTCTATTCAACTTTACCATCAATACACAATATCTAGCATGCCATATCCTAAGAACACGAAGAACGTTTTTCGATCCCTAAATAATACTTCAAAGAATAAAGAACGAAATTTCCATAAAACACATTATTCATTCATACATCCTAGCATATCCAAATCTAATTCCTTAAAAACTATGTTAACAGGTTGCCACGAATTACATCCTCACTTGGATTGATCATATAAGATCAAAGACTCTTTAAAGATCAAAGACTCTTAGTTCATTAACTTAACTTCATATTTTCCGTATTTAAATTCATTCACTTAATTTTTTTCCTTCATATATTCCATTTAAAATGCCATTTGATTTATATCAAATCATATGTTTTTACATAAACAATTTTATTAAACATTACCATCAATACACAATATCTAACATGTCATATCCTAAGGACCCGAAGAACGTTCTTCAATCCATGAATATTACTTCAAATAATGAAGAAATTTTTTTCCATAAAACGCATTATTCATTCATACATAGCATATCCCGATCTAACTCCTTATAAACTATGTTAACATGTTGCCACGAATTACATTCTCACCTGGAGTGATCTTAAAAGATCAAAGACTCTTAAAAGATTAAAGACTCTAAATTCATTAACTTAACTCCGTACTTTCTTTATTTAAGTTCATTCACTTAATATGTTTCCTTCATATATTCCATTTAAATTGCCATTTGATTTATATCAAATCATACGTTTTCACATAAACAATTCTATTCAACTTTACCATCAATACACAATATCTAGCATGCCATATCCTACAAACACGAAGAACGTTCTTCGATCCCTGAATATTAATTCAAAGAATGAAGAACGTTCTTCGATCCTTAACATGTTGCCACAGATTATATCCTATCCTGGAGTGATCTTACAAGATCAAAGACTCTGAACCTTGCTACGATTTCCGGCAAGAATTTTTGCCATCCTCCTTACTCAATCCTCGCTTGGAAAACTCTCTCCCTAGAATTTTTTTTCTTGCACTGACTTCTCTATAAGACTCTTTTCTTTTTGGTTTTGAAAGAAATGAGCATCCAAAGTTTTTTTATAGGATTTTTGGACATGCTCACCAGCCGAGTACTTAATGCATGTTGCCTTAGTTTTCTCGTCAAATATATCCATCAATTCATGGATTAAATCTACACGATTCCTTCCTTATCTGACTCCCACAAGTAAGACATTCCTTTCGTATAATTCCACAGCGATAACTTAGTCAAACTTGCCTTACTTGCAACCCACATTGTCCAGTGTCCAAACTTTCCTTAATTAACTTTTGCAGCGTTAGTTTCTTAGTTAGGCACTGATCATTCCTTGATCAGTTTACCGTCGTTCAGCTTGGACAAAATTGTTCCAACTACTTACTGAACATCAAACACGTAGTCAAAATCTAGCTTATTTTTCGCAACTTTCAACGACTACAATTGATCCACACTTATAAAAATAGTCTCTTCGCATAAATAAACCTCACACGATCCATTTTTTTGAAAGTAAGAGTGGGTCATTACAACTCTCCCACACTTCAAAGAAAATTGTCCTCGAATTTAGCCTCGACCAACTGGCAAACATCTAGTGACTGTAACATCTCTGTACACCCCACCCATATCATGCTTGTATGCATTTTTACCGCTTCCTAAGATAGATCTTGTTCTCATACCACTCTGCGACCAAAGTATCATTTTCCTTGTTACCTTCCTATCTAACAGCCTTAGAATATGTGCCCAAAATCACTGTGCCGATAATCTTTATTGAATTCCTCATGCAGTAATGGAACATTCAACTCCAGATCCTTTACTATTTTACTTAGATTAACATGTGAGACACATCCTGAGACAGATGACATTTCTTTGACAAGTCTAGACGATAAATCATTTTGCCAATTCATCCAAGGGTCTGGTATTGTCCATATACCTATGTTTTATTTTGTCCATCTTTGCATTATCCATATCCTTGAAGATTAACTTATTATGTAGACTATTTCTCGTAATTTGGAATTTGACTTCTTCTACTTTTTATTTGTATGCCCTTTGGTTGGCCTTGAGTTTTCTCCATCCCATTTTCGCTTTATTTATTCCAGCTGAATATTTTGTTTCTCCCCCCCCCCTCACCCACTTTGATGCAACATACTGGGTCCAACATGTATATTGTTCCAATGGCAAAAATTTCTACCAGTTACATAAATCCAAAACACAAGACCACAACATCTCATCCGACTGATGATTTTTTCGCTTATATGATACACTATACGTAGATAAGAAGTAATTCTCCAGTGTACTTTATGCTCAGTGTTACCCGAACATCATTCCAAAATTCAAAGAGAAACTTTCCTTCTAATTTGACATGGTGCTAACTTGACTCCAATGAAGTTTTATCCTCTTGCTCATGTCACGCTAAACGCGCTTATCTCCCACAACACCATCTTCGCTCTTCTGAACCAACACGACATTGTCCCCTTTGAGCCAATTGGATCTGAACCGCAAGTAATTTTAATCAGACGATTCAACACATCTACTCCAACATCCTAATTGTTCCAATCAATCCTTCTAATTTCTTTTCTCCGAGAAATGTCTTCCTATGACCAAATGCAAACTCGAATGATTTTTTCATCTCCATGCATATCATTTACCTTATATTCAACTCCAATCGATCGAAGATATACTCAAAGCTTTGATGACCAGCAAAAACAAGAACACTTCATCCATACAATATGATTACCATACCTTTAGAAAAATACTACAACTGCCACCTTCTAGTCATGGTTAAAATAAAACATCTCATTTTTGGTGTTTACTACAATGATGAGAATCCAAGCGCTACTCTGATCCGAGTCTATAAGTCAACTTTATCGACTACGTTCTTTCTCTTTGTGCACTCATCGCATATGTCAAGACATTCATAGCATTACATTTAACCCTTCTGCTTCTTAGCCATCAAGACGTATATGCGATAACACATTCTTTAAACATCATGATACATCTAAGTCGGACCGTAGATACACTCTCACTTAAGCATTCCTAATGGGATTATGCTATCACCGACACACTTTTCTGCCACTCTTTATGAACCGCAAACTTTCCTTTCACTATGTCGTTCACTATACTTCACATTCTTTACCATCCACTCATTACATGGCTCCACCAACTTGCAGAGCTTTTTATTAACTTTGGTTCTTACCCACCAATCCGACAAAGTTTCTGATCTCGTTGGATTTTTTCATCCTTGGCCAGTTGCAATGGCCGTGACTTTTTTATGATTTGTCCAACTTTTCCTTGGACATCAGATAGCACGTGACTTCGCTTGTTTAACTTCCTATGTAAAATTTTGAATTCCACCAATATCTCTCTCTCCTCAACTTCTGCAGCGACGATGGTCTTAAGAATACTTCACATGTTTTCGACCATTTGCTCCATCCTTATTGATGATACTACTGAAATATCGAACCGCTTTCTGATTTTGACATACCAACTTTCCTTTTTTTACCAATGCTAGCATAACATTTCTGCAATCCATTCTTAGATTTTCAATAGAATGCAACACCCATAGTCGAACAAAGTGTCGGCTTCACTGCCTAGCCACTTGCAATCGGATTGACTTCATCCTTCCACCCAAACGTGTGTGTCTTTGGTGCCATGTTCTGCTCTAGCCGCTCACTAAGACGCGACATTGTTGCACTTCCATCGATGTCTTGCACTCTCTAGAAAATTCTCACAATACAAACATCAATAAAGTCCTTATTCAATTCGAACATTAACTTTTTTCCTTCTCGGATAAAGTTAACACGGAATTTACCCGGTTTTACTAGCCAAGTAATCAACTAGTCTGTCCATGTTGAGTATTGCTTTGTATCCTACTACCATCGTATCCACACCTTCACCATAGATGACTTCCCTCGATCAATCAAGACTTAAGTCATCTTTCTTTCAGATAACTGAACCAACCTGATTCCTCCATAGAGACACCTGATACTCGACACTTCATATATCCTTAGCGACTCAAGTTAGCTTTCACTAACACTCTGCAAACTATTAAACAAAACTTTTACTTAGCCATTTTCTAAGCATTCCAATCATAAAAAAATACCAATATTTACCTTAGCAACATTACTCATCATATCCTTCGTGCGAAACTTAGACCATCGATTAATTTTCACCCTTACCCAGCAATCCCATTTTCAAAAATCGGCCATCTAGGACAGAACTGATTGTCTTACCCCGCTCTGATACAAAATTGAAACACCCGACCCATAAATATTTGAAAAACAAGTTAAAATTCTAAGTAAAGATTGGACCAATTTTGACGAATAGGAAGAAATACTTCAACTTTATCAATGAAACTGAGACCAAATAATTAAAATCCATAGCGTTACAATAGACGGTTTGATCAAAACTACTAAAATTTTACCCCAAATACAAATATTCTTTCTCGATGGTCTTTATAGCCTCGCACTCTGGTCCACACAATCAAACATTACCTGCATCACAAAAGGAGGCATGAGCATACAAAAATACTCAGTGAGGATTCTCAAAACTGCCCACATGCAACCGGTAACATATGTAACATTAACAATGGATTCCATTGTAGCAACCTATCATTCCATTTTGTTTCTAGCAACCTAAATTCAGTTCCGTTCTAAGAAACCAAACAATCCATTACATTCTTATACTTAACCATTTTCATTTAACTAGCCATTTTTCTTTATTTATACATTTTTACGTATTTCTATTCACTTAGCCATTTTCGCTCGTTCTAGACCCCGAAGGTCAGTTACAGCCTGAAGCTAATCATACAGGGCCCATAGCCAATCATACACGGCCCATAGCCAATCATACACAGACGTAGCCATCATACACGAACCAAAGCCATTCAACATGTTGGTCACTCATAAGGCCCGAAGCCACTCGAACCTGAAGGTCCATCACTCCCGAAGACAACATACGGCTCCAAACCAAAACCTAAATAACATCTTTTACGGCCCGAAGGCAAAACATATTTTCCTTATAAGTTCAGTCGCTTAGTCTCATACCTTCCTTATTATAATTCATTCACTTTAACACATACTTTCCTTCTCTAAGTTTATTCACTTAAGTCCGTACTTTCCTTATTTAAGTTGATTCACTTAATATGTTTCCTTAACAATATTCCATTTAACATGCATTCGATTTAATCAAATCATACATTTTTACATAAACAATTTAATTCAATTTTACCATAAATACACACAATCTAGCATGCCATATCCTAAGAAGACGAAGAACGTTCTTCGATCCTTGAGTATTTCTTCGATCCTTGAGTATTTCTTCAAAGAACGAAGAACAAATTTTCCATAAAACACATTATTCATTCATACACCCTAGGATATCGAGATCTAGTTCCATAAAAACTATGTTAACATGTTGCCATGAATTACATCCTCAGCTGGAGTGATCTTAAAAGATCAAAGACTCTGAATCTTGCTGCGTTTTCTGGCGCGAATTTCTGCAATCCTTCTTGCTCAATCATCCCTTTGCGAACTCTCTCCCAAGAACTTCGTTCTTGCTCTGACTTCTTTATAAGACTCTTTTCTTTTTGGATGTGAAAGAAATGAGTATTCAAGGTTCCTTTTATAGGATTATTGGACTTCCTCACCAAGCCAAGTACTTAATGCATATGGCCTTATTTAACTCGGTCAAAGATTTTCATTATTGCATGGATTAAATCTATATGATTCCTTCCTTATATGACTCCTCAGATCTGACATTCCTTTCGTATAATTCCACAGCGGTAACTTAGTCAAACTTGCCTTACTTGCAACCCGCATTGTCCAACGCCAAACTTTTTTTAATTAACTTTTGCGGTGTTCCTTTTCTTATTTAGGCCCTTATCATTCAGTGATTAGTTTACCGTCATTCAACCCGGACATCAATTGTTCCAACTGCTTACTGAACACCAGTAAATTAGTCAAAATGCATCTTATTTTGTCCCAACTTTCAACGATTACAATTGCTTTTGTACATAGTTGTTGCTCTATCAATCAATAAATTGAGCAAATATAACCTACCACAACACAAGTCCATCACGCAACCTTCTTCTCATCTGGCACCATTATGTAATTCCACCAAGGACCCCAAAAGTTAGATTGATATGTTGACAGTACATCCTTACAGATGCAATCGTCAATGCGAAACCTGTGAAAAAAATAAACAAAACACGTTTTGTTTGAAGAGAATAAAATCAAATGTTAACTCAAATCACAACAACACCATTATACTTAGACATTCTAAGTAACTAACAGCTAACCAAATATATTTTTTTATAAAACTTTAATTAGGCAACAAATTTCCTGTCTAAGCTCAGAACACAAAACAAATAAGCTAAACACTGAAAAACCTAACAAATAACAAGCGATTTAGTTACTACAACCTCCATTGACATTCAAATACAAAACTAACCATAAACCTCCATTGAGCCTTTGTGGATGGAGAAGGGGCATGTTACGTCTCTCTGGTGCACTCATCATTGCCGCTAAGCTTGGAAGTGGATGTCGAGAAGCGGCAGAAGTAGCTAGCCTCGTCACTCCATGAGGAAAATGAGTTTGACGGCTTCTGCTAGCTGTCCCTGATGAAGAAGCGCCTAAGATTGTCATCTGCAAAAGTACAAGAGAGATAATTGTATACATAGTATGATGATAACTAACCACGAAGACAAACAAAACTTTATAAATATGCTTGAAACCCCACATCTGTGACAATTCGACCCAAACTCTTGTAGACAAAAGTTCCAAATCGACCCAAACCCTTAAGATTAAGTATACAAATCGACCCAAATCCCTTTACGAAACTGTACAAACCCTTGAAACAAATCGACCCAACCCCCTGATGCTACAAATCTACTATGAACACCATAAAACCTTGAACAAAACATATGTAATACAAATCAACCCAAACCCTTGAACGAAACAGTGCATGCAACAATGGAACCCAGAAAAATCGACCATCTACCCTCAGATTTCTATATATAATCTTAAAGGAAAAAAATGAGCTAACTCTGACCTTGAAAAGAGGATCATATAGAAGAGATAATGATACTGAAAAATTATGTGAGAGGAAGAGAGATAGACTGTGAGAAGAGTAGAAGAAGATAGTCTATGTTTTAACGATGACACAATTAGGTTAGCTTTTTTATAATTAAATATCATGTGGCTGTAATTAGTTTAGCGTGGAAAATAACCCAGGAGTTAAAAATTTAGTGATTACTTTCTAATATTTAGATATCTTCAAAACAATATGTTGCTATTAGCAGTTATATCATTAAACTTTTATTTTGAACACGATTAAACATATATAAAAATTACACAATAAACATGCTATTTATAGTTAATTTAGCCGGGAAGATAACTCGGGAGATGAAAATTTTGCGGTTGAATTCTAATTTAGATAGCTACAAAACTATTTGTTGAGTGGATTTTTAATTCAATATATATCAAAAATTATACAATTAAACATGCTATTTATAGTTAAAGAAAATTTTGATATTTTATTATTCAAGGACAAAACAAAAACATTAATTATTAGAACATAACTATTAAACATGTTACTTATTTAAAATATTTATTCATACAAGATTATTCGACCGAATGTGAATATGAATCAGAATACTCATCATATTGATCGGCAAGATTATCTTCAGAAATATATTCATCAGCATCGGCTCATAACTTCAAGCATCTTGAACTGCATGCATATCGACTCGCACAATACCAGTAACTGGTATCAAATGGCCAACAACGTAAGTTTGAATTCCATTTTGATAAACTTCTTTAGTTTCATAAAATTCTATCGGCATAACCTTCATTGTAGCCCACGATTCTTCTCGTGTTGATCATAGATGAGGGTAAGGAACATAACATACTTGATCACATTGTTCTGGAAAGATAAAATGATTGTACTTGCCATGAGCTATCCCTACTTACACGAAATTGTGTACTTGTTGGATAAATGTTGATACTACATATCAAAGATGATGTCTTGAAGATGAGTCAATTAATCATGTCTTGTTTCTTTGTCTTCATGCATATGCTACATGGCGACGTTCAGGTGACCAACTTGGAAGACAGTATTAGGATTATCTTTGGTGTCATGGAGTCATTGTCGGAATATGAATTGAATAAACTATTGGTCTTCTGGCTTATGTGGTTGATCTGGAAATCAAGGAATGAGTTCATGTTTACTAAGAGAAATGTACATCCTGTGGAAGATGTTCATCATGCGGTTGATGTTAATACTGAATGGTAAGGTAATATTATTCGTAATAGACAGTGAAACAGAGTGCAAGTGATCAAATGTTCAAAATGAGAGCCTCCACCACGAGGTTGGGTTAAGTGTAACTTTGGTTATAGTTCTGGAACTCACAATGGTGATGCTGAGATTGGGTGGATCCTGAAGGATGATAAAGGAATCCATTTGGGTTCAGGGTGTGTTCGAGTGGAAAGAAAACAGTATTCGCTTGATGGAGAAGCCACAAGTTTCCTTTATGAACTTCAACAGGTTTAGATTCGAGGACGTAGAAGGGTGTGATTTGAAGGAGATAATCAAGAATCATGTAATATTATCAAGTGAAGAATCATGTAGATCTTGAGAATATGCTATGTGATATTCGATACTGTATGACTTTGTTACCGGAAAGTTCGCTGGAGCATGTGAATAGAGAGAAAAATCAAGCGGCAGATGCTCTGGCAAAAAGCAGTTCAACATATTGTTCATCTGTTTATTTTCATATTCCTCCTGTATGGTTGATTCAGTTTTTGTATTACCTATTTACGATTTAGTATAATAAAGCTTATGTAGTTACAAAAAAAAAAAAGAGGAGGGTTGGGAAAGCAATATGACACCTTATTAGATGACTTTACTCCTGAGAAAGTGAGCTAACTGAATGTAATTGGGTTGGTGTTATCATCATTTTAAACGACCAAATAAAGAAGGAAAAGGAAAAACTATTCCTGGCAGTATTTATCCGAGTATTTACATAGGAGACACTTCTTGAATTTTGTTATTGAGAAAACAAAACTCTTGAGAAAATCAGAATATATATATAGGTTGCACATCGTCTTCATTGAACCCATGACTACATGGTTAAAAGTCACGCACTTCACCACTGAGCTAAACAGCCTTTTTAGCATACCGTATCTAAATATGTTATATATAGACAACATTTGCATTTCGATAACAAAAGAAAGATGGGACGACCATCTGTTTTATTACAGGTTACTCCGGTTAAACTCACTACTTGACACGTACCCGTCTTGAAAAGTTAAATAGTAAGCGTTGTCGAGATAAATAATAAGTTAAGAAATTTAATTACTTGTAAAACCAAATCAAATATCAAATATCTTTATATTTTTTTAATACTTGACTCGTTACTTGCTACTTATTATATGTTCTAAAAATACTTCTTATTTACTAATATATTATATTTTCTCTTAACTGCATTTAAGGTTAGACACAAATATTCGTTACTTATCTTATAGTTGTTACTTATTGCGTATATATTTTAATTTTTCATGTACTGGTCGTCAAGTCAAATATTAGAAAGTAACATTTAGATACTCGTAACTTAAAAAAGTAATGAGTTTTTTTTTTCAAAAAGATAAGCTACATGGCTTGTTACTACACGTTACTTTCTTAAAAAATATTTTTTGTTATCATGAGAAGTATACAATGCTTTTATATCAAAATATTTATGTGTTCTTTATTCTTCGTCTTTATAATATGCACAAATATTTTGTTTAAAGTAATTGTCATTTTCTTTTTAGTAGATTTAACAAAACAAACTTTCATATCTATTTCTAATATAGTATTATTTAATAATTAGTTCTTAGATACTAAATAATACTTGTAAATATTCTAAAAATACTCGGAAGTAGCTAGTAATAGAATGGGACAAGTAACTTGCAAGTAATTTATTTTTGATTAAGTGTTTGAAATAGCAAGTGCTCGTTTTAACAAGTCAAGTAAAAGTCAGAATTTTTATTACTCTTACAAACACAAGTCAAGTATTGGGTACACTTAAAATAACGAGTATTCGCCTTGTGCTCAGCCCTATATTTTTGGGCACATAGCTCTTTGTATTTTTAGAATATAGCAGCCCTTTTATATTAAATAAGAAGCATTACCACTTTTTAGCTATGACATGTGTCATCACTATAATTCTTCTCAAAGTCTCTAGAGAAATATGTTGGATCATTGCATATATATTATAGTTCTCACTAAAATAATTATAAAATTAGTTGACAATATACAATTAAAATTTTCTTCTTTCCTTAATAAAAGCCACGACATTATCTAATGTGATTAACGTATATATATATATATTAATAATTTTATTAATAAAGATTGGATAACACTTTATGTATCCTCCATCATTTATGTTTATTTTTTATCTTATTAACAAAATAAAATTAACCATATATAAAAAGTACATTTTTCGTATATGCTATTATTTGAATTTTTTAAATGACTATAAATTACTAAAATTGTTAAAATTAAAATTTTATGATCAGTGGTTTAACATTTTTATTATAAAAATATAAAGAATCATAAAACTATATGAGTAAAAATTCTCATTTAATTGATATCAAAAAGTTTTATATATATACCATATAAATAACCCAAATGTTTTAATTTAAAAATTTGCATTGAACAAGAATTAAGAACTTAAAATTTTGATTACAAAATTTTCTGTGAATTTTCAAGGACGTTTATAAATTATTAAAACTATTAAAAGCCCATATTCATAATTTTGTCATCACTATTTACAATTTTTGTTATAAAAAGATATAGAAAATCATAAAAACATATAATTAGTCATATTAAAATAAATTATATATCTATGTTAATATCATTTAAATTTAATTATATTCCTACAAAATATATAAAGTGATTGTTTAGATTTATTTACCATAAACAAACAAAGTAATTGATTTGATGTGTTTACCCAAATTAAATTATATATGTAACAGTTAATTGTTCTTCAATTATTTGTGAGTTTTGTAATATATAAAAAATATAAAATAAGTAATAGTACGTAAATATAACTTTTATATAAAATGTTGGAGCGGTGTCATGAAGCCGTTGAGGAAGAGGCCAAATCTATGTCCGATATCTAGAAGATGCAACGGTTTGCTCATGTCGCTGCTAAGGAATTGTGTAGAAAATTTGTGGTCACAACGGTATGTTGCAGCGGCCAAATGACAGGTAATAAAGCCGCTGGAGACTTGCAGCGGCATCATGCACGGGTTTTGACAAACCGTTGGGAACCCTCAAAAGTCAACATTTGAGCTTTGACCAGAATTCTTATTCATTTATCTTTGGATTAACCCAGGTTTCTTGGATCGACCCAACTCACATTTAGAGGCTTATAAATACTCTCTCATTTTCCCTAAGACTTTGTATACTTTTATAAAATTTGAATATTTTGATCATTTAAGGAAGTACTTCATCTTAATATTGTATAAATCTTGCTTAGTAACATGATTAGTCTTAAGCTTTACAAGGGTTTAAGGTTTCTCGTGGAGATCCATGAGTAGTCACTTTGTGGTTCATGGGTTAGATATATTAAGGTGATTGAGTAGATCTTTAGGATGTTTTTTCTTGATTAGCATTGTTATGTGACTTATTAGATGATTTTAATGCTAAATAAGCTTTGGGCAAATTGATTTAGAGGTTAGGTGATTTCATGCTTAGAAAGTGTTCGATGAAATGCTTGAACCAGCCAAATATTGTATTTTACATGTATGGTCAATGAGAATTGATGTTAGAGATGTTAAATAGCTAGTATACTTGTGATCTATGCATGCTTGATTATATTAGGCCAACGAGATGTGATATTTGATGCATGATTATCATATGGATTAGTGTCACATGTGTGGATTAATCTAATTGAATGAGATATGGACCTATAGAATTGTTGATTGTTTTGTTTGAATATCCTAGATTGAACCTTGATCACCTTATATATATTATATTTTCCCATTTATCTATCCTTAATATTTGATTGAAAGATTAGTTCTTGCACTTATTTCTTGATTGAATTTGAAATCACCTTTGTTTTATATTTCTAAGATCTTAGCTTGTTACCAATCACATTCTTATTTGCTTTGATTAGGGAAGTTTCCATATTCTTACTGTTATAGATCACTTGTTCCTTATAGATTTGATCCTAAAGTGTTATAATGACATGTCATTCGACTGTGACATTGCGTGCACATTAGGTTAATTGACTTGTGATAAAACTAATAAATCAAACTCCAGCGGTGACCCACCCTCTTATGGATAAGAAAAACCGCAATAAACTCTCCCGCCACCATATGGCTCCTTGGGCTAAGCTCTTTCAGGTCCGAGGTGTTCGATTAATATCGGGAAAGTGAAGGTACCCCGCCAAGAGTATATTCATGGTATTTTTCAAGTGGTTCAGATGGACGTGTCTCTTCTAGTTTTCGAATTAAATTTCCTCCTACAGGGACTTCATTTGATTCTTCAGATATAAATGGTGATTCTTCTTCGGATCCCGCCCAATCTTCAGGTCTTGAAGTTATGAGAGTCTGCGGATTTATTTCGCATGCAGATCCAATGTTGGTAAATCATCATCCAATGGTGCCATTAAGGATTCTTCATTTTAAAATGGTATCTCTCAGTTGACGATCCTGAAGCTACCTCCCTTGTGCTGGTATCTCCTCTTCTACCACAACTACTGTAGAGTATATGAGCCCTCATACGGTGTCCTCTCCTTTGGTTTTTATGGGAAGCACGATGGGTGTAGCTTCAGCTTCAGGGCCTATGGCTATGAAATGAACTACAATGGTTTAAGCCTTAACTCAGATGGAAGAGATTCGGTCTCTGGCGCAACATATCTCTGGTGTTGTGTTTGTTCTCATCCCGAATGAAAATCTTACTTTGGAAAAGGATTAGTTTAAAGAGTTTATGTTCGCGTGATGAATGTTCCTTCTATGGGTAGAATCATACAGGTAGTTAACGCAGACTGCCCAAGAGCAGGTCCAAGGATCTGTACGCATCATCTTGGCTTAGATACTTTCTTTCTTAGGGTTTTCGATGAGCAATATGAAGAAATTCTTTTGATATGGAATGTGTGCAATATCGCGGCAAACAAGATATTCCTCAACTGTGGTCACCTTATTGCAACCCTGACAATCCTTTGTTCAAGTTCCAAAGGAGCTTACGGATATTTCATATCTATTTAATAGAAAAAGTGTGAGAAGCTTAGCCAAGGCGGTGGACAAATGGGATTCGATGGCACCTAAAATAGCGCATAAGGAGAAGTTGTGGTGGCTAGGGTCTTTTTCAAAGTCTACCTTACAAAAAAAACTGCCAAATGAGTTGATCTCTGGTTCTTCAAATGGAAGGGAGGTGAAAATTAGAAAATTTCAGTCCAAGAGTTTTTCAGGAATGGATGACTTTTGAAGGATTTTAACACTACAGCTATTTGCCTCATTCCTAAGCAGCCTGAAGCATGTCTCCTTGGTGAGTATAGACCAATTAGTTGTTCAAACATTGTCTGCAAGCTTATATCTATGATAATCACCAACGGATTATATCCAATCCTTTTAGAATGTATTCGTCCGAACCAGACATCTTTTCTTAAAGGCCAAGTTCAAATGAATGTCATGCTCTCTTCGGAGTTAATCAGGAAAGATCTGAAGGTCTCTTGTCCTAAAAGTTGTGTGCTAAAGATGGACATACGAAAAGATTTTGACATCATCTTATGCGATCTTGTTCTTCAGTTGTTGGAGGCTCAAGCATTTCCGCCTATTTTTGTGGCTTGGATTCGGGAATGTATAACTTCTCTACATCCATAAACAGTACTCCTGCGACGTGCCACTCATCACTTCGTTCTGGATTTCTCCTTTAAGTTTACTCGGGATTTTCTGCGGGACAGGTCTCCTATGGTTCCGTAGAGCTCGACTGTTTGATATGCTGAAGGTATTCGAGTTGTTCTTTTATATCTTGGTTGACATCGTTCATCTCCAACCAACAAGGGAACGCCTAGTGATAAAACTGTGTGTGTTCTCTGCTCATTGAAAGATGAGATGTATGATCACTTGTTTGTCAATTGTTTGTATTCTTCTCAGCTCCTTTTCCTACCTCATTTGGTTTAAGTAATTGGTATTTTCTTCAAGATACAGCTATTGTTTTCTCTTTTATTGCCACCCATCCATGTTTACTATAGAGTATGTTGTTTAAGCTTATGTTCGAAGTGATTGACTACCTGGAAGGAGCGCAATGCCCGTCTTTTCTCGGTTATCTCCTCATCCCCCATCGCTTGATTGACAACCCCATTTGGGATTGGTTGTTGGCGCTTCCTCCGTTGACAGTATGTAGTTCATCACCTCTTTAAATTTATTTAATATCTTTCTTGTAATATTGTCTTCCTTTGTTTCTTTCTAAATTTTTTTGTTATAAGTTGTTCAATAAGTACATTGTTTTTAAAAAGGTATAAAATTAACATTCATACCAGAAAAAAAAAGATAAACCTTTGGATTTTGTTTAATTTCATGGAAACAATTATTTTATCGAATTTATAAGTTATGAACTTAATATTTATTTAATGTTCAGATCATATTTACAAATGTTTCAATATCAAATTAACATGTGTTTCTGTTGTACTGACATTTAAAAAACTTCCATTATATAAGAACCGGAAATGGTTCAATCACATAACTTGTTAATTACTATATAGTACTTACTACCGATGGGTTTAAAATTAAAATTAAACTGACACCGAGAGAAAATAAAACTTACAGTCCAATAGGTAAACAATCGTGGTTGGTCACCACCGTACTTACTGGGGAAAACCAAAATAGTAGAATAATATTTGCATAGTTAGTCATTTGCTGGGTAACGGTCATTTTATTCTCAATATATTCAATTTATATTCGGCTTATAAGATTATGCAAAAACATATGAATACTTTTGAGAAATTCAAATAACATATATATTGTCTATTTTTTAACGAAACCATGTATTAACAATCACCACATCAGCTGTCACATCATTTAACTTTGCTGACGTGAATAATACATAAGCTAATTTTGCTCATGAAGATGCCACATGTACAATATTTTTTATTAAAAAAATAAAATAGCTTTTTATAAAAATTATTTTTGAAAATGTAAACGTTTATAATTTTTGACAGCTTCTAATTTTTATTATTTAATAAAATTAATAAAACTTAATCAAATAAAACCTTTGATTCAAAAGGAAATATAACTAAACTGCCAACTAGGATAGGAAATCATATATTTTACAATTCATTATAATATTTTGATCTTATCAATTACTCTTATGTTAATATTGGTTATGTGTTTTTATAGAATTTTTTTAGCTCGGTTATGTAATAATGCAACTAATTTTGTGATAAGAGATTAAGAATTTATGATATGTTAACATTAATTATTTTAATGTAAACAACATAATCAAGATTAATCGAGAGTAGCATGAATGCAACTCTAGCATTGAATTTAAATCATTACAACACATATACAACTATTATAAGGATGGTATTGTGTTCGGATCGAAATATAACGAATATATATTTTATATAAGATTAAAATTTTATTATTTATTTATGTTTTTTTAATTTAACTAATTAACAAAATTTATAAGTTGCCAAAATTATAAATGTTGCATTTTGTTTTTAAAAAATTACGAAACAGCTATTTTGATTTTATTCTATTATAATATTATACATGTGGTATTTCCGTCAGCAAAATTAGTTTACGTAGTATCCATATCAGCAAAATTAGATGATGTAACAACTGATGTATGAAATCATTAAAAAGGTAAACAATATTTACATTATTTGAATTTTTCGAAAATACTTATATGTTTTTGCATGGTCATATAAATCAAATATAAATTGAACATATCGCGATATATTGAGTATGAAATGGTCGTTTTCCCATCATTTGCTTACATAATTATTATATACTATTTGATGGTTAGTCATTTGAATATATGAAAAAAAAACATTTAAATGCCATTTTAATAATCATTTACGTACCTGCCAACCCGCTTCAATTGTGTTGAGGTCGTTGGTCTTGTAACTTCCTGACGTGGTTGCATACTATTATGTTTTAGACCAAAAAGTATTTTTTCCGACGAAAGCCTATTCTATTACTCAAACTAGAAATGGTTTGGGTAACCAGACCGAAATAGAACAACCAATGAAATAAAGAGTTTTGTGGAAAGATCTAGCAGTCCTAGCTAACGAATCTGAAATCCGGTTTTGTGTTCTTGGAACATGAGTGATCTTGAAATCCAGGAAGCATATCTTCAGTGTCTCTATCTTCTCCAGTTCTGTTGCAAATCGTGGCCAAGCATGAGACTCCTTCATTATGTCGATCAAATCCCTGTAGTCCATACCAAAACTCTGACATGTCGAATGTTGAAGCATATTTTCCATTGCCCAACTTAGTACTTCGAGCTCAGGATGCATGACAGACTCTCTTCTATTACAATTCCGTGTACACATAAGCTCAAACTTTCCCAACCTATCCATCCAGGCCCATCCACATCCACTAAACTGTGATGTATGTGTCCATGATCCATCTATCATGCAGATGTTCCTCAAGCTTAAGAATTGAGGTTCTTCAGCGCTATGATCTTGTGTAGTTGATGATTCTTTATTATTTGCGTTGAACCATGCTTGACACTCACTTTCAGTGTAGCGAACTAACTCCAAAGGATCTCTGTCTATTCCCCTAAAAAGTTTATCATATATAGCCTTCCAAATGTACCATATTATCCACGGATAAGGGTCCATATCTAATTCTGGCTCCTCTATTTTGTTTTTTCTCGAGAAGAGATAATTCATATTAGCATATATGCTCGAGAGAGGGAAGATGTCCCGACTTGTTGGTGTCGCTGATAAATACCAGGCTTATAGAACTGGTGGGCATTCAAAACTTGAATAAGTGACACAATCTTCAGTTTCTCCACATCGTGGGTGATACTTATTACATCTCATGTTACGCCATATCAGGTTCTTCGTAACCGCCACATGACCAGTTATCAGTTGCCATATAAGATGACATATCTTCTTGTGAGCTCTTATCTTCCAAGCAAAGGCTTGAGGTTTTGTGATACTCGGTTCCAATATCTCATTTTCCTTCTCAGCCTTCAGTAAGTTCCGAGCTATCCAATAACCTGATTTGACTGTATACTGGCCATTTTTAGTGTAGTTCCAGCAGAAAGTATCTCGACGATGAGCCGTACTTATAGTCAGACTCCTTATATAAGGTCTATCAGCAGGGTCGATATACTCCTCTATTAGCCCATCACTCCAATTGTTCGATTCTTGATTAATCAGATTGCTTACTCTCATGTTTGGATGCATGACTAGAGCCACATGTCTGGCTGGCCTAGCTTGTGAAGTGGGGATCCAAGGATCCTCCCATACCTTGACCTCATGTCTTGAATATATCTTGTGTCTAATTTCCAATAATAATAATTTTTGTGCTGCTGAAATACTGGTCCACACATATGATGAGTTGCTTGTAGAGATATATTTCGCAAATGCGAACTCATTCTGTAGTATTTTCCACTCAACACCCTAGCCACCAGCAAATCGGAATATTGCACTAATCTCCAAAATTATTTTGCCAATAGAGCAAGCCTAAACTCATGGATTATTCGAAAACCAATCTCAACCTCTTCTCGTGATAAACATACATACCAAAAAGTATTAATCAACAAGATTATACAACTTTCATGTATATCACTAATAGTTTATTATTTGATTTACTATATTATTTACTATTTTTTTAATAGCATACTGGGTACATAGATCGGGATATTTTAAATCTCCATCTAACCTCCACTTATTCAGTCAATGATTTTAAATATTAAAAAGTTTCTCTCGTTGGATCTAACTTTTGTTAAAATTATTTGAAAACCATGGGTATATATTGATCTAGTCATTATTATTTTTTTTTTAAAATACCGGTTTATTGAAAAAAGTTTTTTTAATAAGTAAAATCCGTAATAATTTAAAATTATTTGAAAGAAGATTTATTGTTAAAAAAGTCAGTCGCTAAAAATACAACCTCATATCAAAAATTCTAATTATAAAAACTATATTTTCATATCAGGGGGCATATACTTTATATGGAGGGAGTCAGCTCCCCCTTAGCTTATAAAATAAATTTTGACTGCATAATTATTTAGCTCGCATAGCATTTACGTTCGATATTATTTTTGCTCCCACTTATACTTTTTTTACCTTTTTCTGTTTATCATGGTCTATTTGTTTTGGTTGCAGGAGGCGGCGATGAGAACGAGATGACGACAAGACAAAGACGAGAGAGAGGCAGAGGTTTCAGTATGTGGAGATGGAGACGAATGTGGTTACATGAGGCGGAGACAGAAGCGGAGATAAGGGGGGCTTCGCAAAAGTGGATTGATTGCTATGACAACTACGGATGAAGCTTGATTCGCGGACCGATCGTAGGTGATTGATGATGATGAAGCATCAAGTTGGAGATCACGTGGTAGAGGAGCTCGCCGTGGGAGCTTGACACAGAAGTGGATTGTGGAGGAGAAAAGTCGGCAGCGAAAAGCAATTCATGGCGGAGATAAGCTACTGACAACAATTGGAAATCACGGTGGTTTAAGTTTACATGACGAGGAGGAAGACATCAAAGCTTAAGTTTCCAAGAGATTTTTTTTTGATTCATTTCTTTTGTTAGAAATAAGAAGGAAATACAAAGGAAAAAAAGAAAGATGTTCAGTCAGTCAGCATTACATGGTTAGAGTTGCACTCAAAATGTTAAAATTCAAGTGTTTTTTTTAAGTACTCTAGTAGAAAAAAAATGTCCTAGAATGAAAATAGAAACTCAAAAAGTGTCTTATAGTGTAATTCTTTCAAAAATAAAAAACACGATGGAATGTGTTTAGGTAGTGGCTTTAAAATTATATGTTAAGTAAACGAAACTGGGTTTTGTGGTTTTCAGAAGAGGGTGATAAAGAGCCAGTTGATCATTTATCTTCATGCAGTCGATCAGGTCCCCGTCCGGACTCTATTCAGAAAAAACATATCGAAAGTTAAATATATATATATATATATATATATATATATATAACATTGTGTATAGTCGAACTAAAATCAAATTATGATACGTAAATTGATTGTCAAAACTGGAGTTGGAGTAGACATGGCAGCAAAACATAAGAAAAAGATAAGAAAAAGGTAAGGAAAATATAAGAAAAATATAAGAAAAAGTTAAGCAAAATTATATCTGTAAGATAAACTTTGAAAGAATATCAGAATATTATTTTCATACTGTAGCAGATCCATTTCATTCCAAGATACATTATAAATGTATGCATGCAAATAACTAATTAAAAGTTATATGTTTTAATAATATTGTTTGTAGGTTTATCTGTGTTTATGCCATGATAATCATCTGATATTTTTTTAATCTATTTGATTGTATGTGCTTTTTTTGTGTGTTTTACAATCTGAATTTGTAGATAATTAACCAGTAATTTAATTAGTAAAATTTATTTGATGTGCGCATATTTTCATATAATCGGACCATATGTTAAAATCTTAGATGTGGTGGTTTCGTGCAAACCTGTCACAAAATCGCGGTTGAAGATGCAATCGATGTAGCTTCTACTTTCAGTGGTATGGAAGTCAATATTACTATTAGATGTGGAAAGTAAGTAACTAAGTATGTCGATTATTGATTTATTATTTATATATATATATATATATATATATGCCAATCAATAAACATAACCATAATAAATAAATAAAAGATCCAAACCCCAGAGTTTGGTGACTTGAGTGGTACTTGAGGACAACGTCCTAGAGCCAGTTGGATATTGGATCATAATCCTTTTCACCCACCTAAACGATCATGTTGAACGGGTGGAATGGCGGCAGCGTGATCATCAACAACCAAAATTTTGGCTGACACACAATGACTGAAATGGCTCCGGATATCTGCATGATAGCGGGTTTGGGAAAGCCATGTATATGTGAAACCTGGAAATCACGTTGTCTGTAAATGTCTTCAAGCTGCTCCAAGACCTCTAGGAGCTTCTCATCGAGGTTATTACTGTACAAAGAAGTCAAACAATTCTACATTTGGGGCCAACTTTTATTACGGAGGGCCTAAACCGCTCTTGCTCGCATTCCATCTTAAGTGACACTCCTCTCTTGTTTATGTATGTTTCACTTTGTTTTTCTCTAGTTTTTTCTAGTGTTTTTTGTTTGTTTGTTGTATTTTGTTGGGGGAGATAAATATTTTATTTGGATACATGTAATAGATTGCTTTAGTATGAACGTCTAGGCATATCTTTAACTCTCATGTAATGGTTTCTTTTAGTATGAGCGTCTAGATAGAACTAACTAAAATTCCATAGTAAATATCACTTAGTCTACTTATCAAGTCCTAATTTGTTAATTTAATCTTCTTTTGGATGCATACTAAAATTTGAGAGTGACATTACAGATAGTAAGGTCACATAATATCACAAATTAAATGAAATAGTTCATTTTTAGCACGTTTTCTAATAGTTTCAAGAACACAGAAGAAGGAATGTGTGTAAGAATAATTATTTAGTCGTACGTCTCATAAAAATATAACTTCAGGTTTTTATTAATAAATATTAATAACTTGTAAACTTCAAATTTGTTGAGGGAAAATAATAAACTTATTAATATTCGATTAGATTATGGAAAATTATTGATCAACTAGTGGTGTGTCTGCATTACGCGCGGATTATTTGCTATTTCTACTATTGTTTTCTGATTTTCTTGATTGAAATCAATTTGTTTTTCTGATTTTTTTTATTAAAATATATGTGATGTATTTGTTATTAGTGTTTTAGCGATTATGTTATAATAGTGTCATGCGATTAGTTTATTGGAGTTGTAAATATCTCACACGATTACTCCTTGTCACATCAAATCCACTCAGTTTATAGATCTTTCACTCTCTGAGGAGGTTTTGGAGGTGTTCAAGTTGTGCCTCTAATAAAGCTCTGGATCAGAGTAGACTACATCCCATAAAACACAATCACACATTATCTTTCAGTTTCCCATTAATGGATATTTATTTGAATTATAGTTAATCTCTGATTTTATTGTGTAAGGTGTTTTGTATGGTGATGTTGTGTTATGCAACATTTTGGTCGTTTATACTGGTGCCCGGCAAGCGTTATTTATGTTATTGTGTTATGTAGGTGTAGTTGTTTCTATGACATAACATGTTTCTTTTGTTTGCCGTTGAGTGCTTTTAGTAAGTATTATATTTTCAAAAGTATTGTAGTAGAAAAGGCATGTTTCTGTTTTTAAAGTTTTGTCCTTCCTTCTATATTTATTGTTTTGTAATGTGATGGGCTAATTATAAGTGTGTTTAAGTTCAATTGCAGTGGGTTGCTAAAGTTCTATAGCCATAGGGTTGTCTAAGTTCGTACTAAGAAGGACGTTATATGTAATAGGATGGCTGGATATGGGGAGTTAAAATGTTAGGTTCTTATATTATTTGAGTGGTCTATTTTAGAAAGAGAAATGTATTTGCTGAAGTAGCAAAGCATTTTTTAATGAAAAGAAAGAAAAATAAGTGAAAGCATTGGTATCTTATACATTTTCTTTGAAGATGGGATTTTGTTAGCTTTAATTGTGTACGTAGTGTGGGCTGTTGTGATCAATAATTGTTATATGGGACGACTGATAGATGCAAGATATGTTGTACTTATTAAGTTGGTTTAGTATGTTCTTAGATTGTTTCAGAGTAACTCTTTTCGATTTTATGTCAGTTCTGTTACGTGTGAATGTAGAAAATGCCGTTGTCATTTTGCTGGTTTAGTATGTTGGCAGATCCTACATTCCAAGTAACTATTTTGCATGTTGTTAAATTCTCTCTTTTTTTGTTGCAGGTTTTTCTTAACCATTTTCACACATAGGTAGTGTGATTCAGGGAAGCTTGAGTTTATTTGTGTTTAGAAGCTACCTCTGAAGAAGAGATTGAAATTGTTTCTGAGGTATATGTTAGACGTTTTAAGATTGATAGGTGTGCGTAATCTATACTATAATAAAAGTTAGATATCCTCAATACTTAGGCCATCCACGTAAGATTAAAAAATTGACCAATCAGAAATGAACTTCCTGACATGTCACTGACAAGTCACCTTTTTCTCTTAGACAAGTAAATTAATCAATAAATTTTGTTTTTCCTTTTCGCTTGCAAAACCTAAGTACACCGGTTACAATATATTTTTGTCTTCCACCTCTCATTATATACATCTATTATTGTTCAATTAAAATGAATAATCACATAATTACGTTTCCCTCTTCACTTTCTCCCTCTCTCTTTTTCTATTTTAAATGATTCTAATTTTATGATTTCTTAAAAAATTACCAGAGATTGGATGAGATCGGCGCTGAAGCAATGTCCGCTAGATGCAGGTCAGCGCCCCCGCTGATGTTTCAGAGACGCCTCTTTCTTCCCTTCTTGACGACAAGAGATGTGGATGAAGCTCCCGGGATAGTTACTATCGATTCGGATCCAACGGCGGCGGTTTATCATGACGATCAACCATTATTGGTTCACTGGTGAATATGTGGATGCATATCTTGAGATGGATAAGGATTATGATGAAAAAGATGATGATGAGTACAAGGAAGATGACGAGGACGAGGGCTTAGGAAGAAGATATAAGGGAAGAAGAGCACAAAAGGTACTATTTGATTTAGACAGCTTGCTCTATGCTTATATTCTAAACTAAAACCTTGGAATGAATCTAACAGTGGTGGTTAATCTTTGTTTTGTTGCAGTCATCAGCTGGGCACAAGGTTTGACAAACACTTAGTTGAGACTTGAAACCGTAGGATCTCTTTCGCGTTGATCAAATGTCATACAAGGTAATCAACTCCACTCTCTATTTCTAACCAACTCAACTTAGTTTCTTATAAAACCCCTTACGTACTATACAGACATCCTCCATCGTCGTTAACTCTCTGGCTAGCTGCTTAGGAAATCAAAACATATTCAATGAAAAACGTTCCTTTCGGTGATTACTATCTTAATGATTTCAGCTTCTGTTTCTTCTCATCAATATGGTACAGACTCTATTGGTTAGTTCCTACCGCTAATGCTTCTACAAGTCTCAGTGATTGGGCATCCAATACATGATTTCAAATCAGAGTCACCATTCGTAAGTAAACACCTAAACCACAACAAAGTTTTGCACTTTCAAATTTTTATTTAGGATTTTTTGTTTAGTTCTATGGGGTTAAAAGGATTTAAGTTCAAGAAAGATTCGGTGATGTAAGATAATACTCATGGTGAGAAATGTTCAGTAAATACAACACAAAGAATTGCTGCTCAAGTGTTGGGCATGCAATGGCACTTCTCAGCTACTGAATTGGGTTGAAGACGTGTTTCTGTAATTTAACTTACTTTGAATCTTTTGGCTAAAAGTTTTGAATCTGA
This sequence comes from Moricandia arvensis, assembly GCA_905132765.1. Taxonomy (NCBI): domain Eukaryota; kingdom Viridiplantae; phylum Streptophyta; class Magnoliopsida; order Brassicales; family Brassicaceae; genus Moricandia; species Moricandia arvensis. Next base: position 44,687 of record CAJHQP010001783.1, read on the forward strand.
ATTGGCCCCAAATTACATTTGTGATAATTCATATTCATATGATTTCACCGGTGCTTTAAATCAACAATTTGGTTTGTGGTAGTGTATATTAAATAAAGTTTGGTGTCTCCAAATGACGAAAGAGGTTTATGTTTTGACAAGGATTTGAAGGAAAATTCCAGACTTGGAGCTCAAGGTTCAAGTGAAGAAGGTTTTTTTATAAGGTTTGCTTCTTTTTAATGTAAACAATATGGATTGGAAAAATTGAATTGCATGAGTGTCGTATGATAATTTTTTTTATATATGTAACAGGTTTGGGTCAATGCTTCTGTTAATTTTTCCTTAAAATGTGTTAATTTTGACTCATGTGAGTGAAATGCAAAAGAAAATCCAGAATTTACCAGGGATTACTCAAATTAATATTTAAAGACATTATACTAAAAAGGTACATACTGCATCAAGTTAAGACATAAATCAACACTTTTCATTTTGCATCAAAATTGCTTTTGATAGCGAAGATTAAAATGATGAGTGAGAGGACCGGACCTTAACGTCCTGGAAACTGGTGGTGCTGCTGCTGCTCTGTCTGCAAAAGAAGTGAGTGCTAACAATGGCAAATTCATGTTCAGTGTATGCAATTTTCACTGTATGTCTATATTTGCAGCCATCATAGGTTACATACGAAGAGTTTGGCATGGGCTTCATTGAAATAAAGGCGCAGCCAGTACATATTCCTTCAAAATATGACTTCGTAGATGGTGTCTCATAAGGTGATTGAAGTGGGAGTGGATCTACTATTAACGGCCAGCAACCTGAATCTGGCGGCATGGGTCAGTTGTGAAAAACTAAGCCACCAGATGGAAGAATGGAAATATATCATCAAAACCTGATCAACGACATCCGAAATCAAAGGGAAGCAATCCATTAGATGCCCAACCATACATGTCCACGAAACCAATTGACCAAAAGAAAGAAGATGAATCACCCAAGATATCTTATGAGAATCATATCAAAGCTGGCTCAAAGTATTCTGAAACCGAGGTATCATTGTGTTTTTTTCTCTTTTATTTGTCTTGAGTTAGCAACCCCTTTTTTTACTTATGAACCCAAAGTTGTCACTAAGACTTAACAGCTATTATTTAGGAAATTTAGCCCGTTGTACTTTCTTGTCAGTCTCATCGCTAAAAGACTGTTCCGAGAAAGTAACGATTAAATAGTCTGTATATGGGATTATTGTGTAGACGTATGGTGTGTATAACCTATCTCTTCATGTGGGCTATGGGTTGTGATTTAGAGTGCTTGGGTTGTCAATTAATCTTAGAATATGCTATAGTATAAATTATCTTCCTTCACTCCAACCTATCCCCACCTTTTTTTTTGAGAGTTGATAATCAATTTTAGCTTATAAACGTTTCAGGTAGATTTTGAACCTCCCCTCTATATCATGTATCATTTATATTTGACTACGTCAATGAAGTAATTAAAACAACAAGATTTTGTATAAGATTATTGAAAGTCTTATAACGCTGTTGGAAGGACACCCACACCTGACAAAGCATGTTTGAAAAAAGATTCCCAACAAATCTGATCAAGGACATTCAAAATCAAAGAGAATCAATCCATCCGATATCCAAAGGTTTCGTGTTATGCATAAAATCATAAGACGCTCATGGAATCTAATGAGAGCTCAATGGACTTTTCAGGCATTTTTACTTTAAACTTTGGTGGAGTGAAAAATGCTGGTGTTGAAGCTTTAGATACACAAAAGCAATGTTTTCTATGGAAAGACTATCAACGCTCGAGTGCATTTACTTCTCTTTTTCTACATTCAATACATATTTTATCGGTTTGAAAATTGAGAAATTGAACGTCAGTTTTAATATGTTGTGACAACATTAGCTTCTTATAATTGTATGGACATTAATTCACGTACAATATTTAAATTATTATATGGAATTTTAAATGACCCTATACAATATTTAAAATTCTATTTGAAAAGCAAAGCACGAAAGTAAACTTCAAGGCAGTAAAAAAAACAAACGATCTAAACAAACACAATTACAATTATATTATAAAATATTTTAGATTTTATTTGATAAAAAAAGCAGAAAGTGGAGTTCAACCGTAGCACAAAAAGAAACACAATCTAAACTATTTAATTTTCATAGCTATGTTACTCGTATTAGATTATCTATAACGGGGGTGTTGAATAAAAGATTCAATTGTTGAATTACTACAATGGTGGTATTAGTGTTGAAAAATGAAATTTAGTAATATGTATTATTTGGTGTTCAAAAAAATTCAACATGTCGAATATGTCGAATAAGAAGAAATTGGGAGCCACCAACTACACATGTCACCTTCTAAAGATTTTTTATATTTTATATACTCTTACTTATTTAAACCAATTATCACATTATAAATGAAATAATTTATTTTTCATTCTTATACGAAAATGTATTATTTTAAATTCTCTATAGATAGAAATTAAGTTTATTTAATTTGGATATAGAAAAAGATATGATTAATTAGTAAAATATAATATTAAATTTTATTTAACAAAACCATTGTAGTGTCTAAAAGTTAAATATGTGTTGAAAGATGAGGTGGAAAAAAAGAAAATGATATAGAGTGTTAAAAAGTGGATGATGTTTAATCTTAAAACTATTATACAATTAGGCTTTTTAAATCACTAATACAAATCACAATTTAAAAATAAAAAACGTGTTACAAAAGTTCTTCCAATAAAAGGTTAGACTTTCACAGCAAAAAAAACGAATATGCAAAACTACTGAAATATGAAAATCACATCGGAAACAAACTTTCAAACAAAACAATTTTTCTAATGAAAAAATACAAATAAGTTGTAAAAATATTATAATAAACAATTGGCAATATAAATTTATACTCCCCCTTTTTAATATGACGTTTCAAAAGTACACACATAAATTATAAAAAAAACATTTAAATCTTTATACTCCCTATATTTTCTTAATAAATTAAAATTATTTAAGTTTTTACATTTTGCAAATAAAAACTCATTGATTATATATCTAACCACAATTCAACCAATAATAAAATATAATGTATAATATTATTAGTCATATAATATTAACTGTTAATAAATTTTACATAGAAAATTAATAATGAAATCCAATTTAGAATAAAAAAATTCTTTCAAAATGTTAAATAAAAAAAGAGAGAGAGTATATTCTCAACAAAAGTAGCATTAACTATGCACATACTTATAATTTGACCAATAGTAAAATAGACTGCATAGTATTATTAATTTTTAAACATTAATTGTTAATAATTTTATCTTCAAAATTGAAAACGTCACCTAATTTAAAATAAAATAAAAATTTATAACGTTGTGTATCAACTCACAAACTCAGTTGTACGCGAACATGCAAAATTAACTGATTTTGAAGCCAAAAGAGTTAATAAATTCGTTGTAACTAACAATCAGTTTACAAGTGAACCCAAATATGTAAGATTAATGAGTAGGTGGAAACTGATGATGAATTAACTATTTATTCGCATGGCCTTTGCTCACCATCTTATAAGTATTTTTAGGAAGTGAAACAACAAATTGTGAGGTTCACTCATTTCTATTTATTAGTTCATCATATATATAATTATATGAAATGAACGATATAAATTATATATAATCAATACAATGATATTTGCATAAACCCGGGCGAAGCCCGGGAAAAATCTCTAGTTCATTTAATGTAACAGAAGTGTCTCTGTTTTGGGTGAAGTTTATTTGCTTGTGTACATTGGTTATAAACCCAGCAAATGAATGTATTTGCTCATATTAAACAAAGCAAAAAGCTGGAGAATTTTTTACTTATCTTTAGAAACTCATCCAGTAGCCAGCAAGATTTACCATAGTGACTCCGACTTCCAATCAACTCAACCATGTTGAGTCCATAAACGGAAACCCATCCAACATGTTGATCAAACACGTTCTGCTAGGGGATCCATTAAGGACCAAGCACCTCCTATGTGGACGTAATGTATAATCACCATCATACTTATTTACAAGCACTTACTAAATGCATTCTGTAATTTATTAATGTTGATGAAAAGACCGAGGTTAAAACGTTAGAACATTGTTATTTGCTTGGTCACAAAGGATATAGAAGTTTTGTTTTCATACTTATGTATTTGGTAACTCCAATTTGGTTTTACTACAACACGTGATATCTAGTTTCTTAGCTAAGAAGCTAGACTTTGAAATTTAATTTTATTGGACCTGCATATATCTTAGTCGCTTGAATAGAAGATGATAAACTTCCGTACATGGTTTAAAAAAATTAAGTTAGGGCAGAAAAGGTTTCTCAGTGACCAAGCCTAGAAAAAAAAATCCAAGAAAACAACTTCAATAACACTATGGTGAGCCACTTTAAATTATGTACATCTTAGAACTTTAGGAAGTTGCGACATCTTGGGAAAATTTCATGTTCAATCTTTCAGCAGATCAATAAGAAAGAAGTATTTTGGTTAAAAGGTAGAGTTGGAGGGTTTAGATCTTATGCTTCAGAAACTCTCTGTCCAGCGCCACTCTCTGTGTCGAAGTAGACCATGTGCCTGATGTAGTGTTTTGGAAGAGACGACCTGTCAGAAAATCAAAAACTAAAATTTTAGGTAGCACGTTCTAAATTTGATTAACATGGTTAAGTTAGTCGGGGAAAATCAGTACCTCCAAACTACTTAGGATTAACTTTGGTAGTGACGACCACCTTGTGATCAACACCTGAAGCCACCAATTTCTCGTGAAGTAGAGCTGCAATCCCACCAATCTCGACCATGGTGGTATGTTGCGTGAATCTAATAGAGACGGGTGCTGTAATGAACTTAAATTACTGATTACTCTTTGTCACATCAAATCCACTCAGCTCATAGATCCCTCACTCTCAGAGGAGGTTTTGGAGGTGTTCAAACTGTGGCTCTAATAAAACCCCGGATCAGAGTAGACTCCATCCCATAAAACACAGTCACACATTATCTTTAAGTTTTCCATTAATGAGTTTGTAAAAGAAAAGATTTAAGTGTAGATGACATACCTTCTCATCAACCAAAACATATGAATCCCTGTGGCCGTAAACTCTCCACACATTCCTTGCTTCCAGAAACTGCGAAGGAGACGGGTCCATACGTTTTCCTTATACCGACCAGCCAAGTTAGAAAGAGGCAGCCGAGGACGAATCACTATTTGCCCCTATTGAAAAATAAACTCAACTTTATTGTATTAGATTCTTTCAAAAAAAACTATATGTCAATAGTGTTTTAATATCATTCTTCTCAATATTTTGTTTACTCTTTTTTTGGTCAACTACTTTGTTTTTAGTATGAATATTTACTTCGAATTTTCCTAATTTTGTTGACTAGAATCGAAACTGGGATTGGAATCAGATGGAAATAATTTCGCTCGCAGATTTTTACTCAGTTTTGACTACTTATTATTCTTTAAGTTTGTGGACTATTTCTTCCTTTTTATCTGACTCTGATCTTGTCTTTCTGTGCAACTAATATTGAGTGTCTTCGTTCTGGTTTTTTTTACGACAAACGGTTATTCTATTACTCAAACTTAATGTGGCCTGGATAACCAGATCAGAATAGAACAACCAAAGTAACAAAGTTTACGGTGAAAAGAACGCATAGTCCTAGCTAAAGAATCAGCAAATTCATTGTGCGCATATGAGATATAAGAGATTTTGAACTACGGGAAGAAAAGTTGTATCGTCTTGATAGCTTCCAGCTCCCTAGCAAAACTTGGCTAGTCTTGTGGCTTCTTTATCATTGCAATCAGGTATGTGGGAACCAAAATTCGCACTTGTCGATTTTCATAAAATAAGGAAAGTTAGGAAAACTCTAATTTCCCAGAGATCCCGTATTTCTGCTAAACCAAAAACGTCAAACAACCAGACAGAGAGAACAAACGAAAATAGCGATGAATGTAAATAAAAAAGGAAGAGCAATAGGAATCTTATTCTGAATCAGTGTTTGAGCGTTACAAGGAGGTATGAGCCTTGGCTATGAGAGCTGTCGGCGAGGTCCCTAGTTCTAGCAACCTAAGACCGCAAAAACCTAGTTGAGTCGCAGCTCGAGTAACAAAAACGGAAAATTGCCTAAAACGCTATCTTCGACCTTGGATCTCTTATATACTCCTTAGAGGCGGTTCTGCCTTGCCGATTCTGCCCCTGGTTGAATTTATCTTCTCGTGGAAATCTTCCATATCTTCCTGATTCTTGTGTTTATCCTTTGGAAACTTTACATTTATCCTTCAAGACTTAACATGTATCCTTTCCTGCAAAACAAGGGTAAACCGTCATAGGATTTGGGCTCGATTTCATATAGAATCGAAAGTGGGCTTTCAGCCGTGCATGAACCCTATCGGCTTGTTTTTATACCTTAGGCGTTTTTATGATTTTATTGAAACGGCGCTTTCTGAATAACATTGGTTCGTGCGGAAGCCCAAATCTCCCGTATAATGAAGACAATCTCTTGAGGTGTTTAGGCAACCGTCGATTGTCTATACCTTCGACTTTCACTTCTTTCGAGAAAGAAATCCTCGTAGTTCTCTTTTAAGTAGTAAAGTTCGGGAGATGACTTTGATCGGACAGAAACGAAGACTAATTTCGACTTGTTCTAAAAAAGGAGAGTTATAAAAATGGGCCGGAGATGGAATGATCATGCTTGTGGGCCGGTGCGGCCCGTACCTTCAAATGTTTGGTCTACTCGACGAACCGGCGAACCAGCGAACCGACCGTTCAGTCTACTCGCCGTTTGGGGAGTATACCAAGCTTGTCCGGTCTACTCGCCGTTTGGGGAGTAGGCCGTTTGGCGAGTACACCGTGTGGGCTCGGTTTAGTCAAACCGATGAGTAGACCATTTTGTTTGGTTATGCCGAGATTATTTGAGTGTTCTCGAGGCTTTCTCGGTTCGACGGATTACTTGTGAAATCTAAGTTCGGTTATGCCTCTTTTTAATTTACAAGTTCTCCTTTCTTTTTTCTCGACAAGAAATCTCTCTCGAGAAGTTTTTTAAGGCTGATTTTTTCGTGACCGATTTTGACCCCAACAGTTAGCCCCCCAGCTCGTGAGAACATGTAGTGTTCTTATGAGTGTTTGGCGTGTGCGAGGTGAGTTAGGCGGAATCGGTGTTAAAAATCCGAGAGTGAATAGTGAAATCTCTTTGCCTATAAATAAGTGAGGTAAGTTTTCACGTTCTTCACTCACTTGGTGATAACTTCCCTTAAGAGAAAATCTTCTCTCATTTTTTCTCTTCAAAAAAGAAAAATTTCATATCTCCCTTTTCTCCCCTTTTTTTTGAGAGCAATGTCTTCAAGAAAGAAATCCACGAAGTATCGTTGCAGCCATTCCTCTAAAGAGGGTTCGAGTTCGCGAAACGAGGATGCTGCGCCCAATGTTGAGTTTGTAGCCCACTCCGTCGACCCTGAGGAGGCTCACGAGTATTGAGGTATGCAAGATGCTCCCGATCCCGGGACGTGGGTTCCACCCGAGTTCGAACCGAAATGCAAGGATGGTTCTCCGAGCAAGAGCTGCCGCAACAGTCTGGCCTTTGTCCGGAAATTCTGCCGAACACCGAAGGCGGTCGAGTTTCGCTTGCCAGTGTTTGGGGATCCTGCAGAGTCTCCTCCCGATGGCTATTTCACGTGCTATGAAGCGTTCTTGACACAGGGGCATCTGTGGTTCCCTATCCCGGAGGTAATCTCAGAGTTTCTCCATCATCTCGGTTTGTCGATCTGTCAGATCAACCTTCGTGGCATTATGCCATGGTCGGGATTTTGGTGTTGAGCTACGAGAAGGGACTGGCTGTGAGACCCGAGCACCTGGTAGCTTTCCTTACGCTTTGGAAGATTCGGGTATGATCATGATGAGGCTTAAAAAATCTTCCTTGAGGATCATAACGGGCTTCCCGTCCCACGTCCATATCAAGAAAGACCACTTCTTTTTCGTCCGCGTGAACGAGGCGTCAGTTGTCCCGGAGGGCCTTCCCATCTTTCGGACTGTTTGGGGTACACGAGGTATTTCCTTCTCGTTGCTGGTTGTGTAGCAGTTTTTCTTCTTTTTTAAATGCGTTTGTTCGTTTTTGCAGAAATTGATCCTCTTCCCCGCTCCCAGATGATCTGTTCCAACTCCGAGAACTTCTCATTACCGGCTAGTGCTTCTGGAATGATTTCACGCCGTGCCGAGTTTGCCATGCTGTCTCCCTTCGGCTTTCTCGACTCCATCTGGATCTTCCAGTTGAGGAAGAATCGGGGTCAAGTCGCGATGGGTATGTTCCCCACATGCCTCGTCGAAAGTGGGGATTGTCGGCTTGAAAGGATAAGCATATCCTCATTGATGACAATGGTGTTGATGTGGATGGTTGTTTCGACAACATATGCTGAGATTATCTCGCTCAGGAGCTGGGCGAGGGTGGTGGTAGTCGGATCGATGTTGAATCTGATCCTCACCCGGCTGAGGGTGAACCTATTGAGATGCCGGAATGTGATAAAGCGTCGAGGATGGTTAATGGGGTAAGTGATGTTCTGAAAATCGTTATCCTTATTTCGACCTTCACTCTTACTTTGTGAATTTCCTTCCAGGGACTTCTTATCATGAATCAAGCCCTCACTAAGAGTAGCCGGGAGGTTCGTAGGGCTCGACTGAAAGCTGAGCTAGCTGAGAAGGAGGTCACACGCCTAAGGGATGAGTTGGAGCGCACGCGTTGTGGACCGACTAAGACGGAGATCCGTCATGCTTATAGGCATGGTAAGAGAGAGATCACCGAGATTGTGAGGATTCGCCGTGAGACGTTATCTGGCAAGATTGATAATCTTAAAAAGGTTTATAACGAGTACGGGAATTCCGTGAGTGTCGCGGGACGATGGGTGGCTAATTCCTTACCAAGGCTGAAAACTACTCGTTCAAGCCCGATTTTGCGAAGCAATCCGACCGTGTGAGCTGTAAGACGAAGGATTACTCGCCTCTCAGATTGAGCGAAAGATATTGGAGCAGTGGGAGTCGGATCATGTGTCTCCGGACACGATCGAGGCTGAGGTCGGCGCTCCCGATGAGACATGGGAGGTGGACCAGCCAAATGTTTTGCTGAACATTGAAGATTATTCGGTGAGAGTTTCGAAGTCCGGGAAAATCTACTACGACAGACCGTAGTCTCTTTATCAGGAGTGTTATCGTCTTTGTAAGATATTTCTTTTTAGTAATGAGCCGAGTACGGCTGTTTGTTATGCTTCTCGGGACTGGCCGTATGTGCCTTCAAATCCCTTACCAATTCGGCGGTTTTTATGTGAAAACGCTTTTATGATGATTGTTGTTGTTTTTTTAAAGAGTTTTCAAGTTTTAAGTAGGAAGATCTTAAGTTCTCATCTCGTTTTCCTCCCACTTTTGTAGATCATCATGTTTGTTGCCCGAAGTGTTTTGAGGTTTCCCCGGAACTTTCGTGAGCATTTAAATGCGGATGAGAGACATCATGTTAGGTTATCATATCTTCCAATACTTCATGCCTTGAGACGTTAGAGACTAGTGTGATGGGTTTAGGGAAAGACCTAGGTTTACTCTCGGTTAAAGCTGGGCGGAGACTAATCGGCTTTTGTTTTTCATGTTGTGATTTTAATCTGACTTCGTCCCTCTTTAATGTCCGCAATGTGTTATCGGCTTACGCGACTTGAATGGTAGGAGTCGAGCATCTCTTCGAGGAAAATTTATAAGTCTCCCGAAAGTGATGACCAAAATTTTGGGTTTCTTTTATGGCGCACTATTTTATCCTAGTCGGATGTTAGAGGATCTATCCTTTGGATGTATCTAAATGCGTTTTTTAAGACGTCTAGAGTGCTCGGTCGGGCCAATCGGCGAGCGTATGTAATATGTTGGTGTAAATGGATTGAGAACATGTTTCTTCGGAACATTGGGCGATGTCTCGCTTATGTTCTCTCGAGGAAACGTGTTTTTGCGTTTGGCAAAAGTCCGAGACTTAGAGTCTCGTTTTTTCCGTTTCGGCCTGCGGGTGCACTGACCGCGTGGGAGGCTAAGTCGTCGATACAAAGCTCCTTTTGGTTAGACGAGTTTTTGCGGAGTTAATCTGTCTACAAGTTTTTTGAAAATCTTTTTGATCTCTTCCGCTATTCGGATTGGTTCGAATATTACATTCTCCTCTTGCGTATCGATCGTTTTCCGAAAATGTAATAATATATTTCCCTAGATAAGAGAGATTGCTGTTATCAAGCTTTTAAAGATATCCTTTTATTGCCGAAATTGTTTTGAGAAATACAAGGTAAATGTTTTCGAGAGCGGGAATATACGAGTATTCGTATATGTAACCCCCCCCCCTTTTTAGAGAGGGGGATAGCTGAACTTATCTTTCGAAAAGCTGCCTACGTACCTCTTTCGAGGATCAAGCCATCTCGTAGTTCTGTTTGTTGCGCGAGTGTGTTTACTCGGCGGTTGTGTTTATGTCGACCGCATTAGTTGCAGGGTCTACGACTTCTTCCTCCGGAGCTGTCTTCTCTGGTGGAGACGGAGTGCTGGGCGCTAGAACGGGGTGTTCTTCGGCTGTTACTGCTGTTGCTTCGGGATCGTCTTTTTCCGGGGTGGTTTTGGTCGGCGGCTGATCCAGTTTCGGGCGCTTGGCTTTTACCATTGAGGTGGTAGTGATCTGTCGCAGTTTTTGTTCCGCTAAGAAGCAACACCTCGACTGTTTCTAACATCCCCAGATGGCGGCGGTTCCGTAGTTTGTCGGGAACTTGATCCCTAGATGGTAAGTGGACACGACGGCTTTCATGGAGTTCAACCAGGGCGTTCCCATGATGACGTTGTAGATGGCTGGGCAGTCGACGACCGCGAAGTCCACGACTTTGATGACTCCTTTTGCTGCAACAGGGAGTTTTATTGACCTGAGCGTCATCGATGTTGTGCCGGAGAAACCAGTCAGTGGTTTTGGCAATGGGACGACTTCTCCGAGCTTGATGTTCATCCTCTTCAGAGTATCGCGCAAGATGAGATTGACCGTGCTTCCTGTGTCGACTAGGACCATGGCGACCTCGAGTTCTCCTATGACCAGGTCGATCACGAGTGGATCGCAATGAGGTTGATCGATTGCGCCAGCTTCTTCTTCGTCGAACGATTGTTTCGAGCGGAGGTTCACCAGGTACCGGAGAGACCGGCGTATTGGCACTTGCTAGGTTTTACGGTTTTTCTTCTTTGCAGTTTAAAATTAGAGTGAACTTAGGTTGAGTATGGATTACCTAACAATCCCAGTAATATCAGCTGCTCATAGGTGTGGAACCTAAACATCTTGGTAGGAATAGGGTTGATGTTTTTTGAATCTAAAAAAAAAATGTTTTATCGGTGAATCCGATAGAACCTGGTGAGTCTGAGAGTCTCCTTTTGATTAATCCTTGTAACATTGAAGCCACTGAGATCATATGTGGCTCCTTCTTTGAGAAGTTGGTGAACGGTATTATGTCGATGTATGGAGAATGGTCTGTGATGAATAAAAGAGAATCAGAAGTGAGAAAGTTAAATAAAAGGGACCAGAAATGAAGCTGGGAGTTAGCCATTATCAAAAGACTTTCCAAGAAATACAGTAAACTAATGTTGGTCCCAGTCAAAGCATAGAAGTAATGAACACAAGTGATTTTGGTGCTAGTTGTAAGTCTACCTTTTCTGGTTTATTTCAGTAGCTTAAATAGCAAGGAAAACAACAACTATGGAGTATCCACTCCTTCTACAACGAAAATGGGAAAGGTGGAGAGGTGGTTTCCTTAACTCAAGGAAGACCAATTCTCTCTTATCGTGCATTTAAACAAAACATAAAAAAATGCAACTTAATTAAAAATACTTCCGTTTTGGAATCTTGGTTCTCGTTGATGTCCTTCGGTGTGGTTCATGACTTGTACCTTCTTCAACGGTAACTTCTTCTTCTTCTACGTCTCTTGCTGGAATTGCATCACTACACCTCCCCCCGAAAAGAATCTTGTCCTCAAGATTCAATGTAGGAAAGGACTTATGAAGCTGCTCAATACATTCCTAGGTGGATTCTTCTTCTGGTAAGTCGCGCCACTTAACTAGTTCCTCTTTCACACTATTACCTTTTGTGTCCAGTTTGCGGTACTCCAAAATATTTTCCGGATTCAGCTTGAGGGGGCCGTTAGTGCGTAAGGGAGGCAACATACCTGAACTTGGCTTATCGTCACCTAGACGTTTCTTCAAGAGAGAGACGTGGAAAACAGGGTGCACGCGAGTACCCTCTGGCAATTTTAAGCGGTAAGCGACGCGGCCAATGCGTGATTCGATCTGAAAAGGCCCAAAGTATCGAGTGGATAGCTTTTTTGAGGTTCTCCTGAAAATTGTATGTTGACGATATGGTTGAAGACGCAAGAAGACCCAATCGCCTTCAGAGAACGAGACATCCCGACGTTTCCGATCTACTACTTGCTTCATTCGATTGATTGAGCTCTGTAGATTCTGTTTAAGCTCTTGCAGGACCAAATCACACTCTTGAAGCTGCTCGTCTAGTTCTTGTACAGGCGTGGAGTTACTTTCGTACCCCATGAGTGGTGCTTGAATGCTTGATCCTGTCAATAAAGAGCTTTATAAGGAGACATACCCTTTGAAGCATGATAGATGGTTTTGTACTAGTACTCGGCCCAACGAAGTAAGTAGCTCCATTGCGTTGGCTTGGTGTGAACAAAGCAGCGAAGATATTGTTCAATGCAAAGATTTACCACTTGTCGGTTTGGGGATAAACCATCTAACGAAGATAGTAAGAGAGATGAAAGCTGGTGATAGAAGAGTCAATGGTGGTACAACATTTCAACCAGCTACACAGATCATGAAGGTTGCAGCGGATCTGCATGTTCCGGAAGAATCCGTGGAGCTATACAACCAGATTTATGGACCTCCTATCTTTGATGTCTATGATGTCGAAGGGCCAAACTATGATGTCTACCATGATGTGGTTCTGATCTTTGACACATATGGTAATGAACACTTGGCCTTTCTAGGTTTTGAGAAAAATATTCAAGCCATGGATTCAAAGATCGCTGAAGACATTTGTTCATCCAGTTGTGTTATGCAAGAATCAAGCTTTGCTCATTCTCCAAGGAGCAACGAGTTCTTCAAAGAATTCATTGATGTGTCCCATATTAAAGCAGTTATCACCCGGTTCAATTTGGGAATTTTTTGGTTCTTCAGGTCAACCAGGTTAAATTTCATGTCTTTTTGGGTGTTTGTTTAGATTTACTTTTCATGTTTCAGGTATTTTTTAAGTTATTCAGATATTTCTAGTCTCTTTCGAATCTTAAATATTTGAACAGATCCAAACTCGTTACCCAGAAATTAAAAATATTTAACATATAACTAAATTATAGACATGAACCAACCCGAATCCAAAAAGAGCCGACCCAAACTCGAACGAAAATTTTAAAATACCTACTTGGATCCAAAAGTCTAGGATCTAAAGGATCCGGACACGCAAGGAACCAACCCGTACCAGACCCGAAAACTTGAATTCCCATGTCTGTTCTCTCATTTTATTTTGTGTGCATAATATAAAAGTTACATTTGTTGAGTCAGTGAAACTTAATATTTATTTGGCATATTTTGATTAATTTAATAGTATAGATTTATAAGGTTTTTAATAATTTTAAACTTATCTGAAATAAACAGTGTTTATCATAGATACTTCTCATAAAAATTAATTGAACTTGATATATTCTTTTTTTTAGAAGATGGTTTGCTAAAGTGTTTTTATCAAATTTGATTTTGGAGCTATATATGTAAGCTGGCACGCTATAATATGTTGTATGATATATGCTAACTCATTTTAATAATTAATGTTAAAATGTTGTAGGTTCATTATTGATTATAAGATATGATGTATGTCGTTGTTACATAACGCATAACATTATGTGATTACATATTTAAGAAAATGAAGTGTATCACCAGAAAAAAAAGGTGATAATAGAATTCATTTCAAATATTTAAAGTATTGTGTACTTAGAGTAATTAATGGTAGTAGAAAATAATAATACATGGATCTAACAGTTTTTAATAGTATATATTTTATGTTTTAATAGTATTGATCAGTTTATGTTGAAATCAGAATTTATAGAAAAATGCTTTAAAGATTCCACAACTATTATATGGATTGATTAGAGTATACTTGTTTTGGATTGTATTTGAATAGTTATTTTGAATAAAATATCACTGAATATGTTCTGATTATTAAATATGTTCCCTGGTTATTTATGGCTTTTAGACTTGAAATAATAATATCTATATATATATAAAGAGTGTTTTGATCACTCTTGAGGCTGCCACGTAGGATGTCACGTCATAAAGTCGATTAACAATAGTGTGTCACGTGTCCAGTTGATCAAAGCTTTGCGCTTGCGTTTGGGCCATATTTTGTTTTGTTTTTGGGCTTCACTGCATTCTAGCTCGGTAAGTGTCACTTAACCTAACAACAAAACAGCTTCAGCGAAAGTCTTCTCCCCTAAAATTATAATGGCTAAGTCGGCTCTCCTGCTCGTTGACTTGAAAGTCGGGCATAGTAGCACCACCATCGGAGTTCGTCAGATGCGGCAAGATTTCTTCTTTTAAGCTTTTATTTTTTCGTTTACTTCCATAAAGGTCTCTCCATCTCTTTTTTAATTTCCTTTTTGCTCCCGAAACTTTTTTCCAATTTTTAGTTTCAAGTGTCTCTCTGCAAATTTGATTTTTTATCAGTTTATTAATGATGGTTCTGAGAAAAAGGAAAGAATTACTCTTCCACCGTCCGTCATCTCACCAGCGTCCTCCAATCCCCTCTTCCTCGGTGGCGCGGGTTCGAAACAGCTCTTTGCATTTTCTCTCTTTTTTTTCTGTGTGTGGTTAAATCTTATTTTTGTTTAACCTTTGATGTTTATTTGTTATTTTCTACGTAGACGTACGAGGTTCTGAGAAAAGGAAAGAACTTTGTGAGAATCTTCACGTGATCTAAGTAAAAGAGTCTTTTTTTTTTCAGTTGTCCTCAATTTTGACTTTACTCACCATTTAAGTGCATCTCCTCATATTATGGGAGATTTGGAATGGGAAGAAATTCGGAGACCTTATGGGTGTTGATATGCTTATCCTTGATTTGAAAGTAATTCTGGTGAGCAATCATATTATCACCTTTCAAATTCATGTAGAGTTTATACTTTCTGATTTCATAGAAAAGCAGTCACTTTGGTTGCTCTCAGTTTTCATTTCATCCGTCTGAAACCTATAAGACATGCCTAAGTCAAAGTGAGACAGGCTAGGTCTGAACTGTTTCTTGAAAATAAAGTTTGTTATTGATATGAGAAATTGTGTGTTCTTCCAGTGGTTTAGGGTTACTAAGATCTTTCAAAGGATTTTTTTTATATAACGCCTAAACCTTTTCTTATAGCATCTGAATAGTTCCTGAAAGTATTGTTTTGTTGTTGCATTTACTTTACAAAGAAGAAAGGAAGCGAGAACAAGCAAAGTATTTCTAATGGAATCAAAGACACTGTCAAAAAATAATGTTGTCTATGTTTAAAACATGAGATATATCAAATTCAAGAAGTTCAGACAACATTTTAGACAAATTGGAAGTTTTTTTTGTAACTACGCAGCTGGGTGTTGCTTGAATGTAATTGAGATTAATATTTGATTAAACTATTACGAGCTTGATAAACAAACAAACTTGAGTGTTTTTTTTCATTACTGATTAACTGCTTTGTTAAAATTGATTTATCAGGCTGAACTGAAGAAAGGTCTTCTAGAACAGTTTACACAAGAGATGGAACTGTTTCTACGAAAGCAAGGTATGCATGTTCGACTCAAGAAAGATTGTATCTTGCCACTTTTTGTTTCCTTTCTCTTTCGTAGTAGTCATAAAATTAATTTCTTCTGTTGATTTGTCATGTAGTTAAGGTAGAGTTACTCTCAGGCTTTGTATTATGAAGAATGAAAAACCTTTTCGCCATAATCTTCTCGAATTTTGGTAAATAATAATAATATGTATTCTAAAAACCTTCTTTTTGTATGTTTTTTTATGTTTCCTGAACACTGAATTTTAATGATGTGATTATATTTAAAACACTCTCTTATATATATAGATAATATATATTTAAGCATGATACATATATTATTTAAAATAAATATAAAATACTTGATAAAAAGTGAAACAGTTTTGTTAAATTTATTAAATAAAAAGATTAATTATATACAAATAAAACAAAGATAAAAGCAAATACAAAAAAGTAATAGAATGAAAATAAAACAATCACTAAGGAGGCGTTATTGGTTCATGTACTTTAGAGTATTTAGAAATCCATATAATATTTACAAATCAATGTAAAATATATTGATTTTCAAATCTAACATATAAATTTGTATTTGTATTTACAAATCCGGAGGTTTTCCCTCGGATTTGAGTCTTTGTATTTTTAACAAAGAAATCCATGCAAATCCGTTATGAAATCAAATCCATTAGTAAATTCGGATGATTGAATAACACCTAATTTAAATTAGAATTTATAAATCATAAAACCAATAACACATGATTTTAATATGAATTTTAAAATCATATAACCAATAACACTTGATTTAGTTTAGATTTCCAAATCCATTAAAATGCAAGAACCAATAACCCCCACTAATTATAATCTGAGAACTAATTGAAAGTAAGTTGTACATTAAAGATAAAAAGGCCAATTGGTTAGAACCAGAGAAATATATATCTAACCAATAAGCAGGAGATAGTCTTAGTTAAAGGCCAATTGAAAGTAAGTTGTACATTCAGAAGTACAAATTTTAAAAACAGCAAGAGTTCATTACTACATCCTCCAAATAAACAATTTAAATGATTGACTATTGCATGGTCTACAAAGGTGTACTTTCAAAGACAAATAAAAAAAAAACAGCAAGAGTATATTACTACATCCTCTAAAAATAATTTACCACACAAACCAAAACAAAAATAAAAGATATAAAAACAAATGAGAATTCGGTCAAAAAAAGCACGAACTTAACATGTACTCGAACCTGGCCAAAAGAAACATGTACTTTTGTTGACTTTGTTAATTTATTATTGTTGACTTTGTTAATTTATTAAGAAACTTACAATTGACTTGCCAATTTAACACACCGTTAATGATCAGTTAAGACTGTGTTAACTCGACGATAAATGTTGGCGTTAAGTTAAACAATGTCGTTTTCAAATGAGATGAAATGACGTCGTTTTACGTGATTTGAAAATCGTTTCATCTCCAAATAAACAATTTAAATGATTGAATATTGCATGGTCTACAAAGGTGTACTTTCAAAGACAAATTTAAAAAACAGCAAGAGTATATTACTACATCCTCTAAAAATAATTTACCACACAAACCAAAACAAAAATAAAAGATATAAAAACAAATGAGAATTCGGCCAAAAAAACACGAACTTTACACGAATTGCCAAAAGAAACATGTACTCGAACCTAGCCAAAAGAAACCTGTACTTTTGTTGACTTTGTTAATTTATTAAGAAACTAATAATTGACTTGTCAATTTAACACACCGTTAATTATCAGTTAAGACTGTGTTAACTCGACGATAAATGTTGGCGTTAAGTGAAACAACGTCGTTTTCAAATGAGATGAAACGACGTCGTTTTACGTGATTTGAAAATCGTTTCATCTCATTTGAAATAAAAAGAAGTAGACCCCTAGATTTGAACTCGGGTTGATTGAAACAAATAGCAAGATATTTTACCACTGGGCTAGTGAGACTTTCAATGAATTTACAAAGGTGTACTTTCAAAGACAAATTTTTAAAAAAAAACAGCAAGAGTATATTACTACATCCTCTAAAAATAATTTACCACACAAACCAAAACAAAAATAAAAGATATAAAAACAAATGAGAATTCGGCCAAAAAAAGCACGAACTTAACATGTACTCGAACCTGGCCAAAAGAAACATGTACTTTTGTTGACTTTGTTAATTTATTATTGTTGACTTTGTTAATTTATTAAGAAACTTACAATTGACTTGCCAATTTAACACACCGTTAATGATCAGTTAAGACTGTGTTAACTCGACGATAAATGTTGGCGTTAAGTTAAACAATGTCGTTTTCAAATGAGATGAAATGACGTCGTTTTACGTGATTTGAAAATCGTTTCATCTCCAAATAAACAATTTAAATGATTGAATATTGCATGGTCTACAAAGGTGTACTTTCAAAGACAAATTTAAAAAACAGCAAGAGTATATTACTACATCCTCTAAAAATAATTTACCACACAAACCAAAACAAAAATAAAAGATATAAAAACAAATGAGAATTCGGCCAAAAAAACACGAACTTTACACGAATTGCCAAAAGAAACATGTACTCGAACCTAGCCAAAAGAAACCTGTACTTTTGTTGACTTTGTTAATTTATTAAGAAACTTATAATTGACTTGTCAATTTAACACACCGTTAATTATCAGTTAAGACTGTGTTAACTCGACGATAAATGTTGGCGTTAAGTGAAACAACGTCGTTTTCAAATGAGATGAAACGACGTCGTTTTACGTGATTTGAAAATCGTTTCATCTCATTTGAAATAAGAAGAAGTAGACCCCTAGATTTGAACTCGGGTTGATTGAAACAAATAGCAAGATATTTTACCACTGGGCTAGTGAGACTTTCAATGAATTTACAAAGGTGTACTTTCAAAGACAAATTTAAAAAACAGCAAGAGTATATTACTACATCCTCTAAAAATAATTTACCACACAAACCAAAACAAAAATAAAAGATATAAAAACAAATGAGAATTCGGCCAAAAAAACACGAACTTTACACGAATTGCCAAAAGAAACATGTACTCGAACCTAGCCAAAAGAAACCTGTACTTTTGTTGACTTTGTTAATTTATTAAGAAACTTATAATTGACTTGTCAATTTAACACACCGTTAATTATCAGTTAAGACTGTGTTAACTCGACGATAAATGTTGGCGTTAAGTGAAACAACGTCGTTTTCAAATGAGATGAAACGACGTCGTTTTACGTGATTTGAAAATCGTTTCATCTCATTTGAAATAAAAAGAAGTAGACCCCTAGATTTGAACTCGGGTTGATTGAAACAAATAGCAAGATATTTTACCACTGGGCTAGTGAGACTTTTGTACTCGAACCTAGCCAAAAGAAACCTGTACTTTTGTTGACTTTGTTAATTTATTAAGAAACTTATAATTGACTTGTCAATTTAACACACCGTTAATTATCAGTTAAGACATTGTTAACTCGACGATAAATGTTGGCGTTAAGTGAAACAACGTCGTTTTCAAATGAGATGAAACGACGTCGTTTTACGTGATTTGAAAATCGTTTCATCTCATTTTAAATAAAAAGAAGTAGACCCCTAGATTTGAACTCGGGTTGATTGAAACAAATAGCAAGATATTTTACCACTGGGCTAGTGACACTTTCAATGAATTTACTAACACATTTACATTTATTTAGTACTGATTGAATATAAAATAAATTCTCTAAAAACTTAAAAAGTTCTTTACAATTTTAAAATTTTGAAAAATAAAGAAGTTTTTTATAAAATTACTTTTGAAATTAAAATTAAAAATAAAAACAAAAATTCTTTAAAAAATCAAAAATCTTCCAAAATTTTCAATTTTTTTTAAATTCCAAAATATTTAAAACTTCAAAGAAAATGCAAAAAATTAAAGTTACAAGTATCAGCTAAAAATTAAAATCGCACTCATAATGGGTACAATATTTATTTTAAGCATTTTAGTTTAGTTTTAATATGTAGGTATCTTTTTAAAGAAAAAAAAAATTTATTTTATTTTAATTTAAAAATTAATTTTATAAAAAATTCTTTATTTTCTCATTTTTTTGAATTTTTAAAGATCTTTTTAAGTTTTTAGAGAATTTTTTTATATTCAATCACTACTAAATAAATGTAAATGTGTTAGTAAATCCATTGAATGTATCACTAGCCCAGTGGTAAAATACCTTGCCATTTTTTCCAATCAACCCGAGTTTAAATCCAGGGTTCTACTTGTTTTTATTTTCAAATCACGTAAAACGACGTCGTTTCATCTCATTTGAAAACGACGTTGTTTCACCTAACGCCAACAATAAACGACGTCAAATTTTTCTGTTAAGTTTACTGACGGCATGCTAAATTGGCAAGTGAACGAAAATATTGTTAATTAATTCTAAAGTCAATGAAAATTTTGTATTTTTTGGTCAGCCCAAAAGTTCATCTTCCTTTTGGCAATTCGTGCAAAGTTGGTGTTTTTTTTGACCGAATTCTCAAAAACAAATATATCTAATAGACTTATTTTTCAGTACAATAAACCTCAAATATGATTCACAAGCCCAATTACTAACACATATAAGCGTAGAAACTCATTGTTTCTAACGAACCTGGGAAATACAACCTTACACTAAACAAATTTTACATTCCAATTTTCAAAAGGCCCAGCAAACATACTCTACCAAACCCACCAATTTCATAAACATGTATTAACAAAAGTTCAAACTTCATGTTTATGATTTGAGTTATAAACCTTACCAAAACCGTAACTAACTATAACTTTATGGTCTCTTCTAAAAAAACCCATAGAAATAACTATGCAAATATATTTAAGCTCACTTACACTCTTTATAAACAATAACATCATCAACATAGTGATAACATTGTGATAAGCCATCGTTCTTTACGAAACAATACTATTGAATACTAACACACGCCACAAATTTCATTCCAAAATAAAACAAAATAAATAAATAGTCAATAGTATGCGAGTAGGGCGTACCGGCCCTAATATTATAATACAACATCATATATTTAAACGAGAAAATTCCATAAAAATAATTTAACTAAATTTCATTAAGCTTTTTAATATCTAAACTGTTTTGCTATCCAGTTTAATACATCAACTAATTATTTTGCTTATTTTAACATACAAAGCTTTTACAATATGCCCATTTTAATACCCAAACTTTATTTATTTTGTAAAAATACTAATAAGTTTCAAATAAAATTTTAAAAATCTCCAAAATATAAGATAAAAAATGAGAAATTCTAATTTATTTTAATATTCAAGAAAAGGGTACATAAATTATCGAGAAATTTTTAAAATTTTTATAAATTAATTTTAAATGTAAAAAAATATTTTTTTCTATTTCAGAAAACAAACCAAATTCAATATTTAAAATTTTAAAAAATTATTACAAAGTTTAAGATATACAAGATTTAGTTTATTTTATTTTTCAAACAGAAAAAAAATTAGAAATTTTTGAGATTTTTTGTAAGTTTTAGAGTTTTTTAAGTTTTAATGAAATTTATTAGTAGATAACTAAAATAAACAAATTTTGGGTATTAAAATAAGCATAGTTTGAAAGTTTGTATATTAAAATGAGCCAAATAATTAATTGGAGTATTAAAGTGGATAACAAAAAAATTGGGTATTAAAAAGTTTAATGGAATTTAGTTTAAGTATTCTTATGGAATTTTCCCAAATTTAAAATATTAAAATTGAAGTATAATGTGAAATTAACCCTTAATTCACTTTTATAATTACAAGTGAATGCCACTGAATAATTAATGACATTTTGATCACTTTTTTGACATCAAACGGCAATTCTATTACTCAGACTTGAGGTGGTCTGGAAAGGCAGACCGGAATAGAACTACCAACAAAACATAAATCTCTATGAAAAGTACGAGCAGTTTTGGCCAAAGCATCAGCAACTCCATTGTGAGCCCTCGGAACATGGCAAATCTCAAACTCCGGAAAGAAGATCATAAGGGTTTTAATAGCCTCCAGTTCCGTTGCAAATCGCAGTCAAGCCTGCGGATCCGATATCATTGCGATAAGGTCCTTGCAATCCATACCAAAGCGTTGACAGGACGAGTATTGAAGCATACACTCTAGCGCCCATCTAAAAGCTTTGAGCTCGGAATGAAGAGCAGTCTCGCGCTTCCTCAAATTTCTCGTCCCCATTAGCTCTATCTTCCCGTCATCATTTTTCCACACCCAACCACAGCCGCTATACTGGTCAGCGTCGGTCCAAGAATCATCCACTATGCAAATATTCTCTAGACATATGGTCTGAGTCTCAACAATACAAGGTACTTGCGGATTCTGGCCAATATTATCATTAGCACTAAACCAAGCAAGGCATTCACTTTCTGCAAATCTTGCCAACTCCATAGGATCTCTGTCAATCCCCCTAAAAAGTTTGTCATTCCTGGCCTTCCATATATACCAAATTATCCATGGATATGGATCCTTATGTGACGCAGATCCAATAAACTCCTCCTTCCGCCAAAAAAGGTAATCCATATTTGCATAGATACTAGGCAATGGAAAAATATTTTGTCCCGAAGGCGTCGAGGATAATGCCCAGACTTGCGAGGCAGGAGGACACTCAAAACTAGCATGAGTGACAGTTTCTTCCGGCTCTCCACACCTTGGACAGATATCATCACATCGCATATTCCTGTAATTCAGGTTCTGAGTAACCGCGACGTGTCATGTTATCAACTGCCACATAAGATGGTGCATCTTGGGAGGAGCTTTGACTTTCCAAACAAAGGCTTGGAGATCAGTTATACCAGGTTCACATACCAAGCTCTCGTTATCCTTCCTCAGGAGATGACGGGCCACCTTGTAACCTGATTTGACAGTATACTTGCCAGTTTTAGTATAACTCCAGCAAAAAGAATCCCTATGGTTCGTTGTGCTTATGACTAAACTCCTTATTAGGGGAATGTCGGCCGGATGGACATAATTTGTCAGCAGTTCAATGTCCCAATCCTTTGAATCTGGATTTATCAAATCACTGACTCTCAGGTTCGGGGAGAAAACATGGCCAGATGGGTTAGCCGGACGAGCTGGTACTGTCGAGATCCAGGGATCCTCCCACACTTTAATTTCATGTCCAGAATGAACCTTATGCCTAATGCCCAGTATCAACAGTTCTCGCGCCGCCGAAATGCTACTCCACACATAGGATGGGCTTCTGGTCGAATTTGAGCGCAAAGGCGAACTCATTTGGTAATACCTCCCCTTGAGCACCCTAGCCACCAATGAATCCGGAAACTGGACTAGTCTCCATAACTGTTTCGCTAGTAAGGCCAAGTTGAATTCATGGATCATACGAAATCCCAAACCTCCCTCACACCTAGGTTTACATAGCTTTTCCCATTTAGCCCAATGAATACCTCTCTTTGGGGGGCTTGAACTCCACCAAAATTGTGCGATGGCACTTGCGAGCTTTTCACAGACCTCTAACGGCAGGAGAAATCTAGTTATCACATATGTGGGAAGAGCTAATAGAATAGATTTAATCAAAACCTCCTTCCCACCTAACCATTTAATCTGACTACACTTAACCATTAACATAGGATGATGATAAACTGAACTTCAATAGTTTTTTTCTTCTCTCCTCAATGAAAAGTTTGTTCTTTTTGGTTTTCATCGATTATCATCGAATTTCATTTTCTATTAACGTTTTCTTCTGGCTTCTTTTCTTTGCAATCAGATTTTTTTCGGTCTCTAGAAACGATTGATCTTTTGTTTTGTTTGAGTAAAAAAGTTTCTGATTTGAAACAGAGTTTTAAGTCTCTATGCCAATATATTCCCAAAAGTGTTTAATTTAATCAGTTGAAGCTCTCTAGCGGGGGTGTAAAAGTCACCCTCACTCAGGCTTCCCATCTACATGATTAATATGAGTCATTGATTAGCCATTTTAATTGGCTAGTTGAGAGTAAGTTGCCTTTTAGTAGTGAAGAAATAAAATTATAGCTAGTTGAGAGTAAGTCCTTTTTAGTAGTGAAGAATTAAAGTGATTTATGTTTTAGGTTTTGGTGTAGATTGATAGGGGATGTTGACAACATGCGAGTTAAGGTTTATGTTAATCCAATATATCAAATTAACCATATGAATGACTTTTGTTAAGAGATGTCAAATTGCAGTATTTAGGGATCGAATCCACAAAGAATGAAGACACAAAATAGATTTCTATAATACTAATGGTTAAGCTAAGCAAGCTATAAATAGAGGTTTGATTATAACTTTATCTGAAAAGGTAATTGTCTAAAATACTAAGTTAATGCAAATATGGAAAATGATGGATCTAGGGTTTTAGACAAGTGAATTATAATGGATATGATGCAGTGAATTATTGATATGTGAGGACAATAAATGTTAACAAGTCTTGCTCCCTCTTGTCCCAACTCTCGTTGCGGATAGAGACATCTACCGTCGATCAACGGATAAGGTCGAGTGTCGATTGACGCTAATCAGACATGAAGTTCTACCGCTATGTCAATTAGACCAGCTCTTGCATGCATTTAACAACCTAGCTCAGTGGAAACAATTTTGGCACAGAACCTACTCTCGTAGTTGTCCATGTCCCAAGTTCAGGTTTCTAGTTTGCTACTCTAGAACAAAAGCATTAAACACAATTCCAAAGATTGATATTACTTCATCTTAACATTCTTATTTGGGTCTAATTCATCAGTACCATTATAAACCCTAAATCTAATAGGTGAATTACTCAGACATGATCATAGAAAACATGATGAACTGATAATATAACGCATAGAATAATAAACGGGTTCCAATACAAATCTCTGAATGAGTTCAGATATTCTCCCCTAAACAACTATAATTCAATGCAAGAAAACTAAGAGCTGTAAAATAATGAGTGTGTGTTGTGTGGTTTGGTGGTCATCTGCCTAAACAATGGCAGAACCCATATAAAATAGGTCAAAACTTGTCCAAGGCATTCTCGTAATTCATCTTGACTTGGGCTTGAAGTCGGCCATTACTCTGCGAGTGGGCCGTCGATCGACATGAAGGATGCTCCCTCGATCGATGGTCATGCTTGACTTTGACTCGTATTTAGCTGAATCTCCTCTGGATACTCTAACAAGCTCCATGATCTCCATAATGCTACAAAACGTACATGGACTTGTAAAGACTCTAAAACATAGTCTATACACACATAGTAGACTCCAAATAGGATCCAAATGATGGTCTAAAACTGATAAATAAAAAGGTATATTAACTCCCCCATACTTAACATTTTGCTTGTCCACAAACAAAACAAAGGTAACCTATGAAAGAGGTTTGAAAAGCGAGGACTCACATAATATATACATATAACTAGAACCCCAACTATATTGCAACCACATCAAATAATGTTAATCAAAGATAAACTTTATATGCCATGTCCTTGTATAGCAACCAAATTCATTCTATCTGCAACTCAACAAATACTAATTTGACTCACTCCTCTACTGATCTCATTTCTTTGCATAAAAATAAAGTGTAGCCATTACATTCGGGAGTATTGATCAAAGGATATATGGACTCAACTCCTGCAAATCTGCATATATAGGTATAAGGTATTTCCTGATCCTTTCTTCCGTCTTCTCTCTTCGAGTCTTTTTAGATCTCAAACTCAATGGACAATGATGTTGATACAGTCCATCTTGCCATCTTATTTTTGATTTTTTTGAAAAAGTTGTAGGCGAATAGTGGGGTCATCGGTAATGTACATACCTCTCGCTTCCAACAATGTGTGATCATTTCTTTGAATTAGAATAGTAGGGTAATCGGTAATGTACTTACCCATGTGCATCTCAGGAAATCATCTCAACCTTTTCTTTTATAGATCCTGAAGAGAGAGAGAAAGAGAGAGAGAGAGAGAGAGAGAGAGAGAGAGAGAGAGAGAAAGAGAATGGAATCAAAAGTACACAAACTAGTACTTAACTTGCTGAAGGAATCCGATCCGATGTATGTCAAGCCCCAAAGAAAGCAAAATAGTCAGTATTAGGTTAGAGATTAGCTTTGGTTCCTTCAAACTTTTTTATTAAGTGTGATCTAATGGCAGGGTGATCCACTTTGGCATCTCTAATAATCTTTGCAATCAATATGACTAAGAATGGTGTTATTGTGTGGTTAGTCAATAAATAAGCTATGATCATAATCTACTTCTTGACTAAGAAAAACTTTATAAAACACTTAACAAATAAACGCTCAAAATAAATAAAAGCACCAGTGAACTTCTCCGAGACTTAAATAACATTGTCCCCTGTGTTATCTCGTTCAGTTTGGTTAAGGAAAATTAAACTATAAGTAAAAGGTAAAGAGAAATTTGAGGTTTCCAAACTCCGTAAGGAGTGTCGACCGATAGTGAGTGTGAGTGTTGACCGAGGGTAAACCATCCAGGCCGTCGACCGATGGTTAGGTGTTGTTACCGACCGATGGTGGCTTCGAATTTTTTTACTCCTCCTTTGAAAACGTAAAGTAATTAAACAAAAACCGTAATTAATAACTAAATAATGAAAAATCAAATTAAAACTTACTACACAGTGGGTTGCCTCTCACTCAACGCTTGATTATAGTATTAAGCACAACGTTTGAACTTCTAGACTAGTAAGGTGGTTCATCAAACTAATGTCGAAATCAGGTATCCACATACTCTCTGCTCTTCTCAAATCATGCACTGATGAAGCTTCTCACAGCTTCTTGTTCTCTGGTTCTCTGGTTGTCCATCCTTCTCTGAGAAATCTTCTTTGTACTCATCCTTTCCTTGAGTGTTTGAATGCATCCCGTCAGCATGTTAAGCCTGGTATATGTGGGCTCTCAAATATCATCCAATTTCAGGTACATAGTATCCCTCATCAAGTCTTGAGAAACATAAACTCCATCAAGCTTGTATTCCAATAACTTCCCTGTTACCAGCCTCTGCCTAAATGATGCGTGATCACTATCAATCGATGCTGAACTAACTGCTCCAATCAATTGTTGTTGTCTGAAGATATTCCATGGTCCATTGGCCATTGTGAGTATCTCTGCTATATCCTTCTTGGATACATTGACAAGTCTTACATCCATTGCTCGTGCATATCCATATCGTTCCCTCATAATTCCAAACTCATCTGGTCTGAGATAACTATAATCTTCATTGTATCCTCGAATTAGCGTCGATCAATGGTATTGGGTCACCGTCGATCGATGTTGCATTTGAGGTTCTATAGGATCCTCTGAAATTTCCAGCCTCCTCTAGTGCAAGAGCAAGGTGCTCATTTTCCTCTTCTTTAAAATAGGAAGCGTCGTAATCTGGGTAAGCCATCTCACGATATATTCGTCCAATGTAAACTATGTCTTCTGGACTGTCTTCTTCGTTCAGATGAGTGTCGGTCGATGGTTGAAGATGGGTATCGATCGATTATGGAGGATGGGTTTTGTGCAATTTCTGTATGTAAGGGTCGTCGACCGATAAGGGTCGGGTATCGATCGATGATGTCTCCGCAGACTCCTCATCTTAATCGTAATTAAAGTAGCATGTAGCAATTAAACCTGGATCATCACCAATTCTACCAGAGTAGCCTTGTTCTTGAATTTAACAGGTTCCCATTGTGTCCATGAATGTTCTTTCAAGAAGTAAGGAAGAGTTCCGGTCAATCTTTATATCCATCACATGGAAGTCTACTAGGTCTAAGGGGTTGCAAAGTGATATACCTTGTTATTTACCAGTTTTAGACCATCATTTGGACCCTATTTGGAGTCTACTATGTATGTCTAGGCTGTATTTTAAAGTCTTTTTAGGTCAAGGAACGTTTTGGAGCATTATGGAGATAATGGAGCTTGCTAGAGCATTCAGAGAAGATATCCAGTAGATGTTCACGATCAGCAAAGTCAGAGTCGAAGTCAAGCATGACCATCGATCGACGGAGCATCCTTGATGTCGATCGACGGCCTACTCGCAGAAGTATTGGCTGACTTCAAGCCCAAGTCAAGACAAATTACGAGAATGTCTTGAACAAGTTTTGACCTAGTTTGTAAAGGTTATGTCATTGTTTAGGCAGGGAGAGACAGATTTCATATTACACAAAGTATTATTTACATCTTTTTAGTTTTCTTTGTAGTTTAGGGGAGAATATCTGAACCTCTTTAGATATTTGTATTGGAACCCCATTATCTATTTTATGCATTATATTATTCAATCTATCATGTTTTCTATAATTATGTCTCAATAAATCTCTTGTTAGATTTACGGTTTATGATTGTATTGATGAAATAGCCTCAAATATGATTGTTAGGATGAAAAGATATCAATATGTGGAATCATGTTTAATGCTTGTGTTCTAGAGTAGCTAACTAGAAACCTGAACATAGGACACGAACAACTACGAGATTAGGTTTTGTGCCAAAATCGCTTCCATCAAGCTAGGTTGTTAGATACATGCGAGAGCTGGTTTAATTAACCTAGTGGACAAACTTCCTGTCTAATAGCGTCGATCGACACTCAAACTTAGTCGTCGGTTGACAGTCGACTCCTCTGTTCGCATACGAGAGTTGGAACAAGAGGTGGTCAGATTTGTTGATTAAGGTTCTTACATATTAATAATTATTTGCAGCCTATCCACTATAATTCACTTGTGTGAACCCTTATATCTACGTTTTCCATTCATCCTCCAGTTTTCTAGAGGAACGACTTTGAGATCAAATTGTTCTTCTTCGCACTTGTTGCGCAGACACCCTACTATGAATTGCGACATGGGCACCTGATGGATCATCTAGAGAGGTTTGAGGATCTAGTATATGTCATTAAATCCAATGAAGTCCCTGAGGACTATCTATTCTATAAGCACTTCAAGTACTCACTTGCTGGAGATGCTTCGCATTGGCTTAAGCAACTACCGCCAAGATCTCTGACATCCTGGACAGACATCAAAAATGCATTCCTGCGTAATTTCTTTGATGATGCACGAGCAGAGGACTTGAGAAGCAGAATCGCTACATTTACACGGGAACCTGGAAAATCATTCAGAAGCTCTTGGTTCAGATTCAAGTCCTACCAGAGAGACTGTCAATACCACGGTTTCAACAAAGTGTAGCTGTTTACTACTCTATTAAGAGGTATTGATCAGAAGTACTAGATGACTTTAGACACAACTAGTGAAGGAAACTTCAGCACTATGAGTCCAGAAAAAGCAACAAGGCTTATTGAGAACTTGGCATCTAGCAATAACATCTAAGGCGCCGACTATGAGAGGAAGAAGCTAGCTTCATCTTTAAGCAAGGAGCAGATAGATGAAGTGAAAGGAAAGCTGGATAGTGTTCAGAAATTTCTCAAGAAGCAAGAAGTTAAAGCCCTGGAAGAAGAAGACGTGAATTTTGTTGCTGGAAAAGGTTTCCACAGACAGGAAAGTGAAGGTTATAGCAGAAACTCCTATGGTGGCAACATGAATAACTACAATCAGAATTCACAGCAGCAAAAATCTCATGAGAGCAAGTTAGAAGCTATGGTTGATAGAATACTGGAGCAGCAGCAATTGTTGACTGTAACTTCAATGGAGAGATAAATGCCCATACATCAACCTCAACACAAAGTTTGAGACCCTTAATACTCATGTGAAGAAGATGGAGAATAAAGTGGTCCAAACAAGTGAGGCCATTCAAAGACATGAGGCCATGATTAAGGAGAAAGGGGAAGCTATCGAGAAGCACCACGTCAGTGCATTGATAGGTGATGATTTCTTGCAAGAGGTAAAGAGAGAACAACACAAAGAAAGAGATTTTCGTGTAGAAAATGCTATCTCCTTTGGTAGTTCACATTGGTGTCGATCGACACCTGAACCGGAACATCGATCAACAGAACCTCCAGAATCTGTTGCTTCGTGTGAATCTTCCAACATCGATCGACGTAGAGAAGCCAACATCGATCGACAGTCTCCAACAGAAGAACCTATTTGTTTATCAAGTCTGAATGTCGGCCTATTTGTCAGACCTTCGAGTATGGAGACTCAAGAACAGAATGCCGATAACCCGGAATACGATTTTCCCTACTTTGAAGAAGAACCAATTAAACACCATGCTTTTGCACTAGAAGAGGCTGGAAAATTCAGAGGATCATTTGGAACCTGGAATGCAGCATCGATCGATGGTGGCTCAATACCATCGATCGACGCCAATTCGGTAGGATGTCTATCTCAGACCAAATGAGTTTGGAATTATGAGGGACCCAAATGGATATACACGAGCAATGGATGGAAAGATTCTCAATGTATCCAAGGACGATATCGCAGACATACTGGCTATGGCCAACGGATCAGGGAATATCTTCAGAAAACAAACATTGATCAGGGCAGTCATTTCAGCGTCTACCGGCGGCAACACTTAGCCATCGATCAACAGTCACCATGCAGCATTTAGGCAGAAGCTGGTAAAAGAGGAGTTATTACAAGACAAACTTGATGGAGTTTACCTTTCTTAGGACTTGATTAGAGATAATATCTACCAGAGTTTTGAAGATATTTCAGCGCCCATAGATGCCTGACTTAACATGTTGATGGGATGCTTTCAAGCACTCACAGAAAGGATGAGTAGAATGAAATTGCTCAAAGTAAGATGGACAACCAGAAAACCAGAGCAGGTGACGATGTGAGGGGCTTCATCACTGCATGGTTTGACACAAGCATAGAGTATGTGGATACGTGCTTTCCACTTTGGTCTGATGAACCACTTTCCTAGTCCATAAGTCCAAACGTCGAGCTTAAAACTATAACCAAGCGCTGAGTGGGAGACAACCCACTGTTTAGTAAGTTTTATTTTTATTTATTTAGTTATTAATCATGGTTTTTTCTCTTAATTACTTTAGGTTTTCAAAGGAGGAGTAGAAAAGTTTGAAACCACCATCATCGACACCAACACCTCACCATCGGTCGACGATTTGGATGGTTCACCATCGATCGACACTCAATATCCACCATCATTCAACACTATTTACGAAGTTTGGTAACATCGACTTTCTCTCTACCTTTCACTCATGATTTAGTTTTTTATTAACCAAACCTGACGAGATATCACTAGGGACATTGTTATTTAAGTCTGGGGAAGTTTCACTGATGCTTTTATATATTTTGAACTTTTATTTATTAAGGTTTTCAAATAGTTTTAATAGAGTCAAGAAGGATATTATGGTCTGAACTTATTTACTGACTAACCACACTATAGCACCATTCTTAAACATGTTGATTGCGATTACTAGAGATGCCAAAGTGGATCATCATGCCATTAGATCACATTTACTAAGAAAGTTTGAAGGAACTAAAGTTGATCTTCAACCTAATACAGACTACTTTACTTGCTTTGGGGCTTGGTATGCATCGAATCGGATTCCTTCTGCAAGTTTGTAAGGTACTAGTCTGTGTATTTCTGATTTCCCTTCTCTCTCTCTCTTCAGGATCTATAAGAAAAAAATCAAAAGATTTCCTGAGATGCAGAGGGGTGGATACATTACCGATGACCCCATTATTTTAATTCAAATGAATGATCACACATTGTTGGAAGCGAGGGGTAGGTACATTACCGGTGACCCCACTATTCGCGTACAACGTTTTTCAAAAATAAAAATAAAAAATGAGATAGAAAGATGAACTGTATCAGCATCATTGTCCATTGAATTTGAGATCCAAAAAGATTTTGAAAGAGAAGAGGGAATAAAGGGATCAAGAAAGACTTTACATGCACGTTTGCAAGAATTGAGTTCATGTGTCCTTTGATCGATACTCCCAAGGTAAAGCCTACATTTTATTTTACACAAAAAATGAGATCAATGGAGGGATGATTCAAATTAGTATTTGTTGAGTTACTGGTACAATGAATTTGCTTATTGTGCTAGGATAAAGCATATAAAGTTTTTCTATGATTAATATTATTCGATGTGGTTGCGATATAGTAGGGGTGATAGTTATGCTTATGTATTATGTGAGTACCCGCTTTTCAAACCTCTTTCACAGGATGCCTTTGTTTTACTTGAAGACAAACAAAAGTTTAAGTCTAAGAGAGTTGATATACCTTGTTATTTATCAGTGTTAAACCATCATTTGAACCCTATTTGGAATCTAATATGTATATTTATATTGTAATTTAGAGTCTTTTCAGGTCAATGAACATTTTGGAGCATTATGGAGATAATGGAGCTTGCAAGAGCATTCAGAGAAGATATCCAGTAGATGTTCACGATCAGCTAAGTCAGAGTCGAAGTCAAGCATGACCAACGATTGACGGAGCATCCTTGTGTCGATCGATGGCCTACTCGCAGAAGTATTGGCCTAATTCAAGCCCAAGTCAAGAAAAATTACGAGAATGTCTTGAACAAGTTTTGACCTAGTTTATAAAGGTAATGTCATTGTTTAGGCAGGGAGAGACAGATTTCATATTACACAAAGTATTATTTACATATTTTTAGTTTTCTTAGTAGTTTAGGGGAGAAGATCTGAACCTCTTTAGAGATTTGTATTGGAACCCCATTATCTATTTTATGCATTATATTATTCAGTCTATCATGTTTTCTATAATTATGTCTCAATAAATCTCTTGTTAGATTTACGGTTTATGATTGTATTGATGAAATAGCCTCAAATATGATTGTTAGGATGAAAAGATATCAATATGTGGAATCATGTTTAATGCTTGTGTTCTAGAGTAGCTAACTAGAAACCTGAACATAGGACACGAACAACTACGAGATTAGGTTTTGTGCCAAAATTGATTCCATCGAGCTAGGTTGGTAGATACATGCGAGAGCTGGTTTAATTAACCTAGTGGAAGAACTTCCTATATGATAGCGTCGATCGACACTCGGTCTTAGCTGTCGATCGATAGTTGACTCCGCTGTTCGCATACGAGAGTTGGAAAAAGAGGAGGTCAGATTTGTTGATTAAGGTTCTTGCATATTAATAATTATCTTCATTTTATCCACTATAATTCACTTGCGTGAAATCCTAGATCTATCTTTTCCATATTGAATCAACTTAACTTATTTAGACAAGTTCATTTTCGGATAAAACCCACAATAAACTTCTTATTTATAGCTTTCCTAGATTAGTCATTAGGAATACATAAATCTATTGTGTGTCCTCGCTCTCTCTGTAGATTCGATCCCTAAGTACTATAACTAGACATCTCTTGGCAAGAATAGTTCGTACGGTTAATTTGATAGATTTTGTGCTTTAAAATAAACCTTAATCCGCACGCTGTTAAAAATCTGTAATGGGACGTCTCTGGCTATCCCTCCTGATTTTACCTTGGAGCAATCCACAAAAGTGAATGAATCAATAGAGGGCTCCACTTTCAGGCTCAGCTTCTCTGCCATAACTCTAGGCATGATGCTAAGTGCTGATCCAGTATCGCTGAGGGTATTTGGATATTCGTGGCCTTTGACAAAACATGGAATCACAAACTTCTTAAGGTCACTTTTCTTCT
Organism: Moricandia arvensis; assembly: GCA_905132765.1. Lineage (NCBI taxonomy): Eukaryota > Viridiplantae > Streptophyta > Magnoliopsida > Brassicales > Brassicaceae > Moricandia > Moricandia arvensis. Next base: position 77,983 of record CAJHQP010001783.1, read on the forward strand.
TGAGAGTAATTCTCTGCTTCAGCTTCTCTCCGAGGCCATTGAACATGGCTATATGTCCTTATATGTCTCCCTGGAATCCCTGAAAACATCCACAATCTATAAGTATAGTACGCTTCATCAAATTGAGTATCTAAAAGAACTTTAACAACTATTTTGGCAAAGTCATCCATCTCTTTGTTAGTTTCTTCTCTGAGTAGATGTTTAGGAATCTTCTGGTTCCTTCTGGGGTGTCTTTCTGTTTTATTATCAATTATCAGTGGCTGAGTTGTATCAGCATTCTGTTCTGGAATCTCCATACTCGAATGTATTACAAACAAGCTTGCATTCAGACTTGGTAGACGAACTTGTTCTGCTGTTGAAGACTGTCGATCGATGTTGATGTCTCGACGTCGATCGATGTTCGAAGACTCACATGAAGCTACAAACTCAAAGGGTTCTGTTGATCAATGCTCAGCATCGGGTCTCGATCGACACCAATGCGAACTGCCGAAAGACATAGTACTTTCTACTCAGAAATCTCTCTCTTGTAGATGTTCTCTCTTGACCTCTTGCCAAAAATCATCACCTATCAATGCACTGACATGGTGTTTCTGATCAGCTTCTCCTTTCTCCTTAATTTGGGTCCCATGTCTCTTAATGGCCTCACTTGTATGGACCATTTGATTCTCCAACTTCTTGACATGAGTGTTGAGAGTCTTAAACTTTGTGTTGAGGTTGATGTACAAAGCATTTACCTTTCAATTGAAATTCACAGTCATCTATTGCTTCTGTTCCAATACTCTGTCAACCATAACTTCTAATTTGCTCTTTGAATTCTGGTTGTAGTTACTTCGCTTGCCACCATAGGAGTTTCTGTTGTAGCCCTTATTTCCATGTCTCTGGAAACCGTTTCCACCAACAAAATTCATATCTTCTTTCATGGCTTTCACTTCTTGCTTCCTTAGAAACTTTTGAACATTGTCCATCTTCGCTTTGACTTTTCTATCTGCTCCTTACTCAAAGATGGAGCTGGTTTCTTCCTCTCATAATCAGTGTTCTTAGTGTTATTGCTAGACACCAAGTTCTCAATAAGCCTTGTTGCTTCTTCTGGACTCTGAGTGCTGAAATTCCCTTCACTAGCTGTGTCTGAAGCCATATGATATTGCAGATCAATACCTTTGAAGATGGTGCTAAGTAGCTGCACCTCATTGAAACCGTGGTGTGGATAGTCTCTCTGGTAGAACTTGAATCTGAACCAAGAGCTTCTGAATGATTCTCTAGATTCTTGTGTGAATGTATCAATTCTGCTTCTCAAGTTTTCTGCTCGTCAATCATCAAAGAAATTGTGCATGAACGCATTCTTGATGTCTGTCCAGGATGTCAGATATCTTGGTGGTAGCTGTTTAAGCCAATGTGAAGTCTCTCCAGCAAGTGAGTACTTGAAGATCTTACAAAACATATAATTCTTAGATACTCCATTGGCTTTAATAGCATATACAAGATCTTCAAGTCGTTCCAGATGATCCATTGGATGCTCATATCCCGATCCATTGTAGGGTGTTTGAAACAAGTGCAAAGAAGAACGATTTGATCTCAAAGTCGTTCCTCTGGAAATTTGGAGGACGAATAGCAGATCTGTTAGCATAGAACTGGTCTACACGATTGTAGTCTGCCAATGTCCGTTGAGCAGCTTGGGCATTAGCGTCAGGTCAAGTTACTGTAGCGTTTGCTTCTACTTATCACTCACAAATTACAGCCCCCTGAGCATCAATTCTCAGACATGTTGCATTACACAGATGACCATCAATGTCATAAAGGTCTCCTCTCTCATATCGGACCACAACTAAAGTCGTAGCCATCTGAACTCGTGAACTACCATCAATCGATTCCTTGCTGGTGCTGTCAATTGATGTTGGTTGTGAAGAAGCATCGATCGGTGGTTGAATGTTGTTGTTGATCGATGCTTGTCGTATTTTTTCGGATTGAGCACTCGATTACAACTGGATCTGAGAAGAGTAATTCATGATCCCTATTGTTTATGGTACTGTTGAGCATGCACCTGAAAGACAAGACAAATAAATTATTAGTAACTTGCAGTAATGAAAAAAATCTAGACTAAACCTAATAATTAGATGTAATGGCGATCTTTACTCCCCGGCAACGGCGCCAAATATGACAGTGTGCGGGTTAAGGTTTATGTTAATGCAATCTATCAAATTAACCTTTCCAAGAGAGGTCAAATTCCAGTACTTAGGGATCGAATCCACAAAGAGCGAGGGCACCCAATAGATTTTTATAATTTTAATGGTTAAGATAGGCAAGCTATAATTAGAGGTTTGATTGAAAGTTTATTTAAAACAAAGTTGTCTAGAATACTAAGTTAATGCAAATATGGAAAACGATGGATCTAGAGTTTCAAGAAAATGAATTATAATGGATAGGATGCAGAGAATTATTAATATGGGAGGACAATAAAATGTTAACTAGTCTGACCCCGTCTTATCCCAATATGTGGATAGAGAAGTGCACCGTCGATCGACAGCTAAGGCCGAGTGTCAATCGCTGCTAATCAGACAAGAAGCTTGTACGTTATGCTAATTAGAGCAGCTTTTGCATGCATCTAACGACCTAGTTCAATGGAATCAATTCTGGCACAGAACCTACTCTCGTAGTTGTCCATGTCATAAGTTCAAGTTTCTAGTTAGCTATTCTAGAATGCAAGCATTAAACACAATTCTAAAGATTGGTATTACTTCATCCTAGAAATTCTATTTTGGGGCTAATTCATCAGTACTATCATAAGCCCTAAATCTAACATGTGAATTACTCAGACATGATCATATAAAACATGATAAACTGAATAAAATAATGCATAGAATAATAAACGGGGTTCCAATACAAATCTCTGAAGGAGTTCAGATCTTCTCCCCTAAAAAAACTATAACTCAATGCAAGAAAACTAAAAGTTGTAAGATAATAAGTGTGCGTTGTGTGGTTTGGTGGTCCCTCTGCCTAAACAATGGCAAAACCCATACAAAATAAGTCAAAACTCGTCCAGAGCATTCTCGTAATTCATCATGACTTGGGTTTCAAGTCGGTCATATACTCTGCGAGTGGGCCGTTCGATCGACATCAAAGATCATCCCTCGATCAATGGCCATGCTTTATTTTGACGTCTGCAACCACGAACTGAACCGTACCAAACTAAAAAAATCAAAGTGAACTGAATTTTATAAATAGCCGAATATATCATATATCTCTAAAATCAAAAAAAAATTGAAATAAAACCAAGAAGCAAATAGGTACCTCAATTTTTATTAAATACAAACCATATATTTATAAATATTAATTATATTTAATTTCTTAATAAACCATATATCTTAAAAATACTTTTTATAAACCGGATTACCCAAAAAAAATTACCCAAATATCTTTTATTCAATATATTAGAAAGTATCATATATTTTAATCCACACAACCGAATTACCAGATATTTAAACTGAAAATTCTAAATTATTCAAGATTTTTATCTATAAACTCATTATTAACCGAAATATCAGAGTCAAACAAGAACTGAATTCACCCCATTTTTGTGTATTTTAGCCAGTTCCTAACTTTGCCACTGAACGGAGGCAAAAACCGAAATAACCCATTTAAACCAAACCAAAATTATGAAATCTGACCTAAGCGAACTAATCAAAGCTCAAACAACACTTGGGCGTTAACATATTATTTTTAATATTAAATAAAATATTTTTTATTTTGCATTATAATGTTTAATATAATAATTGATTTAGAATCATAGAATTTATGACCAAAATTTTGAATAAAAATATTATACAAAAAGTTTAAAAAATTAAAGCAAAATGAATCTAAGTTTTACTAAACAAAAATTAATCAAAATTATGTAGAATTGGAAATGAATGCGCTTAACACTGATAATGACCCTTTTTAGAAATAAAGTTGAACGGAAAAATATTTAATAAATTTGTATTATAAATATATTCTCTTATTTGTATGATTTAACAATAATTATTAAAATTTCAGAGATATATGACTAGAATTTTTTTTGGATTGGATTAGAGAGTAATCAATTACACACCACAATAAACACTTCGTTCTAAACATAATTTTCATCCAAGAAAATCATAGATCCTCCAAACAAAACAAAATCCTTAATCCTCCAAACACTTCATAGGGGCATTCCAGGTCGTGTTCTGCACATGTTCCGACAAAGACAGATACTTTCTCCAATCATCAAGAACAAGATTCAGATCATGAAGCTTCTTCTCTAATCCAATGCAACAATTTGCATGCATCGTGCAAACCAAGTTTATGTCTCTACTCGTTTGACAAAACCCACCAAAGTAAACCGTATCAAAGAATCTCATTTGTACTCCAATCTCAGTGATGTAAGGCATGTGCTTGATTCTGTTAAACACATCTTGGTCATGTAACTCTGGATAGTCCAGACGAGATTTGTGCCAGAACTTGTAGAACTCAATGCTTCGATTGTTTGATCTCACGTATGTAAAACCTCCATTGACCCAATTGTCTGAATCAAAGGGGTTTCCGAAGAATCTATCACATGCCATTTGAAAGTCCCCATCTGGATACAGCCGAGGAAAGGGATCTCGAAGCCACATTATGTCTGCGTCCTATAGGTTTACATACACAAGAATTGTTTTAAGAAAAACTAAGACATGTGATTTGTAAATCTTGCAGAATCACTTAGGAATCAAGATTTAAGACCATGCACCAAGAGGAGTTGACCTGGTGGCTAAAACTATTAGATCACCTAGTAGGAGTTCAAATGATTCCAAGTTTAAATTCTGTTAGAAGAGGTTTGCTTTCTAAAAGAAATTAACATAGTGTTACCCTTGCCTAATAATTTTAAAAAGAAATATTAAGACCATAGAATAATACCGTAAATATGAAGTTAAAACCCATCTCAAGAACTTGTGTAAGAAGCTCGATCCTGCGCCACATCATCTTGAGATAATCAGGAGTGTTGTAAACTTTCTCGCCGGAGAAATCAGTGTCTGAGGTCTCAATGTGGTAACAATTAGGGTGCAGTTGTGAGCACCGTTCAAACGCCTTGCCATCCAAGCAAACAACTACTACATGTTGCATCAGTTGTTGTGTTCCTTGTCCAATACGAAAACTCTCTAAGAAGAGATCGAACAAAGAGTTTGGTTCTGCCCAAGCTTGATTCAGTGTCGTTATAATCACTGTATTGTTCTTAGTCGACGCATTCTCCAAGGTCTCCTTGAAACTGATCTTTCGTTTAGCCTGAAACAACAACAAAAAATTAACCCAAAATTACAGATTCAAACCTTAATAATCAGATGAAACATAGTATAGCAAAACAGAGTTAATCTTGGATCTGTAAACTGATGAGAACTTACTGTTTCTTGAGAAATCTCTGATGAGTTTGGTGATGGTGGAGATGGAGAAGCGACAAGAGAGCTGAGATTGTTGACATTAAGTCGTTGCAGAGGATAAGCTGTTTTGTATAAGACCAGACATGAAACAGTCAAACCAAGAAACAGAATCAAGATTTCCTTTTGTCCGATCATATCAAGAAGTTTACTGCGAGACGAAGAAGAAGAGGAGGAAGATGAAGAACTCATGTTTCCTTTCTTCTTGTTGGTCTTCGTCTTTTTGTCGGTTCTTATAGTAACGTACGAGCAAGCCAAAAGTCATCATTGGCATTATTATTTTGTTTTCTTGTTTATTATTATTATATTTGTAGTTAAGAAAGACTGATTCAAAAAAAGATATATATACAAGTGGTTGAATCGTGTATATTATTATATATTGCGAATCATTGAGATTTTATTAAATTGAACTCCTTATACTACCGGGATGGAGAAAGTTAACATTTCACAAGTGGTGGGAAAGTCGGTCATGGGTAAAACGTTATGACACATGCGTTTTGGTTTAAACAATTTCTGGTCAATGGTTTAAACAATTTTATTATTAGCCCCAAATTATATGAAGCTAATTTTAGAAAATTGTTTTAGAATATACTCTTATATTTCAGGGCTTGTCGTTGTCCTCTACAGAAATTTGCATTCACAAGTCAAGCTCATAAAGTCGGCTTGATTATCATAATAATTAATTAATAGTTGAAAACTATAATTTCACTATAATCCGTGGACTGATTGTCCAGTAGAATGTAACCGCGTGGGTGTTTCCTATTACTAGTAACCAGCTAATACTTTTGAAAAATGTTTGTGGCTTCCATGATAGACTTTTTTCTAAAAAAAAAAACCTTTTATATATTTTATAAAGTATTTGTTAAATATTTTATTTTAGTTGTTGACAAGTGTAATTATGAGTCAGATATAAAAGTTGAAACTAAAAATAAAAGAGAGATAAAAAAAGTTTGCATAACAATTGATTTTTTTTCAGTGGAAAGTGGATCATATTAAAATAAGGAAAATACAAAGTCTAATACATAAGCTCAAAGAAAAAAGAAGATATCCTCAGCAACTAAGTCATATAAGAAGGGAAACTAGACTCCATAGAAAAGAAAAATGAAGCCCACCCACAAAGCACATAAGCAACGGAAACAAGTTGAAATTCAAAACTTAAATTCTCAAGTTACTGAAAGTTCAATAGAGAGGAAAAATGAGATAATAACCATGAAACTTAGAACCACCAGAAGCTTACAACGAGACAACCATACGAAATGAGAATGAGCCTCCAATGAGGACATACGATCAACACTTGAAATGCTTGACAACCTTTTCACCAGAAGTTATTAGCAAACCAAGGATTCTCGGGACGCTACACCATTGAAGAACAAGCCCAAAGAAACATACAACTCCACACCAAACCATAACCAATTAGAGAAAGCCACAATCTTAAATGCACCAACTGAAGAACCAACACATGAGATGACACCAAACTTGGAAAATAGGCACCTGAAAGCGCACAAAGAAACACCCAGCTGACACAACGACTCACCAAGAACTAAACCTTCTGCAGAACCGATGAACAACAAAATAACTAGAGTTGAAGAAAGCCCAGAGACGACGTCAGTGAAAGCACATGCATTGCTCTCAACAACTACACCGCACCGTTAATATGTCCTCGAGCTGACATATGGTGCCATACTCGTCACTGAACCCAACTCTCCAAACCAAAACTTCACCTGAAACAAGCAAGAGAGCTGGAGCCACACTCCAAGTGTAGACCACAGTCTAGAAAAGACACAAAAGGGAGCAACAAAACTCAGAACGATTAAGCACCAGCTACCACCACAGAAGTCTCCTCTACAACGACTCACCCAGTCGTCAAAAACGAAAGGGACAAAAGCATTGATTCAACCCCAAAAGACTCCAAGACCCTACAAATTTATCAACTCAAGATCTCAATCTCGAAGGATGCTAAGGAACACCAAAAGGACAAGTAACCAAACAAAACCTAGACTAAACTAAAGAGGAAGAGGAGATCCTCCCTCACGTAGCGGTGGTGAGGAGCACGGCCCATCACGGAGGGAGATCGACGGCTATGGAATTTTCTTCTTATTTTCTCTTTTGTGCGGCGGAAGAAGAGAGCATTGGTTGACTGAAGGAGATCGAACTCCTTCTCCTTCAAAAGAATTTCTCCTATGTTCTCATCTTCCTCTTTGCTCTAGGCTGTCTTTGCTCTCCCTCTCCCGATATACTTGCTTTTCTAGGTTCGAGCTTGCATCTCTAGTGGAAGCTTCAGTCACGAGGAGCCAATACAAGGTGGAGGTAGCTCTTTCTCTAAACTTGCGGTGAGGGTCCGACGAGGTAGAGCAGCTAGAGTCGACTTTTGGGTTTATGGAGAGACTCGCTTTCCCTTTAATGGATCTCTATGGTTCTCTGTCATTGGGCGGTGCTATATTGTCACACTAGCTTTGGTGGTGGTCTGTAGCTGCGAATCTGGTGCTGATGCTCGTGCATGTTCGGTCATGGTGGTGGTTGCTTAGGGTTTCTTCGGGTCGGAGAGAATCTGATGCTTGGCTCGCCGTAACCAAGAGTTCCCCGGTCTATGAGGGCTTAGGAGGCAAGGTTTGAAGGAGGATGTGATTGTGGTGAAAGTGTTCGGTTTGATTTCTTCGTTCGTGTGTTTCCAGTTATCCTCGAGTGGTTGCCTATGGCCATGAGAGGTCTTCTTGTTGCCTCGCTACTCTTTCTAAGCCCCTGCTCCCGACGTCCTGTTTAGTTCTTCTCAGAGAGTAAGTGACGACTTGATGCGACACTAACCAGCATCATGGACAAAGTTATGAAAATCAGATACGAACCAGCTAGGCAACTGATCTTATAGCTTGGTTTAATGGGCTGTTTATGGGACTTATCGGTTTGATCCATGAAGTTCTAGACCGAGAGAAGCTAATGGGCTTGATACAAAACATGGTGGCCTTGTTCTAATTAAAAACTCAGTGTTTGGTATTGTTTAAGAAAGGCCCAACAAGAATATACAAAACATGATCGTATAATATATTAATCTGACTGCAATTCGGAGACTGCGACCAGGTGAAAGGACGCAACCAGACGAGAGTTTTCCAACCCCAACTTTCAAAATTCGGTCAAGTCTTTGGTTTTTGGTCAAGTCCAACATATTTATCTAGTTTGTATTTCCTAGAATAAGTATAGACCTTTGGTCTAACCCACAACCTATTATATAAAGGCTTGCTATTTTATTGTTTTATTCATTCAACTTTTTAATAAAATCATCTTTCTTTTAGCTTTTTGAATATTTTGTTCCTAATCGAACATCGTAGCTTCTAATTCGTCAGAGTGAGTCATATCTTTGGGCTTAGGAGTTGGAATATCAAGGGTCTTCTGCAGCCCTTGTGCGACTATTCGATCCACGTCCCTTGATCGTTTGTGCTTCCTAGCCCATTCGGTGTAAGGCTTATTAAATCCACCAACCTTAGAGTGATCCTTCAGTTTTGGGTGTATCAATGATGCTGCCTTGGATAGCAAACCGGGCAAAACATACATGCATGGCTTGACCATGGGAAGCAGTAAAGATATATGTTCATTGTTTGACTCATATCTTCCAAACCACGAGGTTTCTACGCATGAAATCACTTGTAGAATGTTCTCAACTCAATTATGGAGTTCTTTGAAGAAGATTCAGATCAAACGGAGTTCAGATGTGGGAGTTATGCCATTTACAAACCAGGTGATCTTCAGTTCTCGCGAATTCAGACATGTGCAAATTTATGTGAGCTGGATCGGCACCTTGGAGCTGGATGAGCTAATTGACACTATATTGGATGATCTGAATACTCAATTGAGCTGGACTGACTCTATCCTAGACGATCTGAGCTGGATTGACACTCATTTGGACGAGCTGAGCGAGCTAGTTCGATCTTCCGAGCTGGTTCGACCATCCGAGAAACTGAAAATGGCTAACCTTATTTCTGATGGACCAACGAAAAATTAAACATGAAAAAGGAAATTATTCATGATTTAAATATCAAAGAAATCATTAGGCTTGATGGATTTCGAAAATATTCAAAAAAAGACTTGTTTGGGCCAAATGGAGAAACCGATAAAATATTGGCTGAGGGAAAATATGGATTTCAACCAGGCTTCAAAGGGACATGTATTGGCCCATATCAAGATCATATTCTTCACTTTTGAAAGTCATGGTCGTGGCTATATCAAGAGGCAGTCAAGTTTTAGTCAAAAACTTTATTTAGTCAAATCTTTGTTTCTATTTTCTATGCCTTGTTTTAGCACATTCTTCTTTGGATTTCTACAACTTGTAATCCTATAAATAGGGCCTAAGAGACACAAAATAAATCACTGATTTTTTCCCCTTTTATTTGAGTTTATCTCTTTGTTTTTTTGTTTAGAACACTTCTTGTTTCTTGTTGAGTTTCCTCCAAGTAAACATTCTTTATTTCGCTTGACTTGTGCGTCATATCAAGCAACATTTAGAAACCTTTCTTTTGTTGGACTTGTGAGTCATATCAAGCAACAACTGAAGTATGGTAATATCAAGAGACTTTCCGCCCCTCTTGTGTCACCATTTGATCCACCAGTTCTCATTTTGGTGAGTTCATATTCCCTTACTCTGATTGAGTGATCATGTCTAATCATAGGACGTATCACGACTTTACTTGACGAGTAAAGTCTCTCGTTCATCATCGTTGTATCACACACCATGGGCTCACGGGTTTGATTGTTTGTGGTCAAGAAATTAGTCCTTTGGTTCTCAAAGGCCTTGGTTGCTTAGGCGGTTCTCGGGAGTCATTGGCTGCCTCAAAGTCAGCATCTCGTCGAAACCCACATCCCTGCACCGTGCTGATTGGTCTTGCTCCTTCTACAGTGGTATAAGTAATGTTTCTTGCAAAGGTTTAGACACTGCTTTTCAGGATGTGGCGGTGGAGACAACCCAAATTTGTACAGGTTTCTTCGGTGGCAGAAGCGAGTGCTTGCTCGATTTGGGATGCGTTCAAAGTGTCGTGTGGCGCTATATACAAGCCGGCTTTGGTGTAAATCGCAAGGCATTGGTAAGTATTTGATTTACCCCCTTCGGTTGTCTTGTGCTTCATAGATAGAGAACGTTATGAGCTTGTGGAGATCAAGAGAAATCCCGACATCCGAGGAAACCAGGAGAACCTCACTTTCCCCAGAGCCACATTGATGATTGAGAACTGCTACCAATATCGAAGGATCTCGAAAACATCGTAGCGGAATATGCTAGGTTTAGTGGATGGGTGAAGCTAGGCTTGTAATAGTCAGATTTTGATAATTTTGTTCAAAACAAGCTTGTAACCGTATCTGATTTCCGATCTTTTGAGCATATTTTATATAAATATATACTTTAAAAAAATCGACATGTGTTTTACCCAAAAAAATCCACATGTGAGTTGGTTACTTTAGTATGTAGTTAAGAAATTGCCTAAACACCATTTTTTAATATTACTTTTTATGTTTACTTTAGTCATATATATGCTTGATTGTAAGAACGTAAATAAACATTTATACTTCTAGGATAAACTAATCTAGATTTAGTGTCCAGATTTAAGAGGTGAGAGATTTGAAGGATGAGACTTAGGATTTAAATAAATAAATAAGCAAATAATAAAAATTGATAATAAAAATATTAATATAATTTCAAAAAGAATTTTTCGAATCTCAACAAGAAAATTTAAAAAAAATCGGAAAAAAATTCAAATAGTTTGAAGTTGAAAACTTATAATCCAAAAATTGTTAAAAAAAACTATTTTTAATTTATTTAATTTTCTTATTTATTTAAATAATTATTTATATTTATATGTCTACAAAAAAATGTATAGGGATTTTTGTATTCTTTAATGAAGAAGATATTTGTGAAAATGTTCACCAAATAAAGATAAAAATGAATAATAATACCAAAATATGGTAAACTTGAAATTTTTGAAATTGCCTAAACTACCACTTTCTTAATATCACTTTTCATGTTTACCTTAACCACAACCACATTTACATTTAATACTAGAAAACTAAATAAATATTTATACTCCTAGAGTTAACTGATCCTAACTTAGGGAATGATTAAAGGGGGTTCTTAAAGGGGGAGGCGCTCACTAAAACCTTAAGAACCAACTCTTAAAACCCTTAATTAAGAGTTCATCTTTGCTTGGGTTCTTGTACTGTTCATGGACTCCACTGAAATATAGAGGCCCGCGATTTGTTCGTCTTAAATTATTTACAAAAAAATGAGACAACAAATAAAACTCTAATGGGGTTCTTATGATTAATCATGGTCTTAGAGTTTAGAATTGAAGGGAGGGGGTTTGAAGGGTGAGGTTTAAGAGCTTTTTTTAAAAAAAAAAGAATACTAACAGTTAAAAATAAAATATTAAAAATAATTCCAAAAAATCGAATTTCGTAAAAAAAATTGAAAAAATCAAAAAATCGAAAAAATAAAATTAATTTTTATAAAAAGTTTGAATTTGAAAACTTATAATCCAAAAATTGTAAAAAAACAAAAAATAATGTTTTTTTTATTTTGGTATTTATTTAAATAATGATTTATTTTTGTAAAACAAATGTATAAGAATCTTTAGTTTCTTTAATAAAAAAATATTTACGAAAATGTTTCCAAATAAACATGAATAATGGTACAAACAAAATCATAAACTTAAAATTCCCCTATCATTTTAGTCTCCCTGCTTTCAAATAATAAACTTTTAGCTTTTCTACATATACTAGACTTTTTCACTACGAGCTGTTACTTTTGTTTTAAGTTTTATTAAATTTATTTTTTCCTTTTATCATTTATTTTGTTTTTTTCCTCGTTTTCTGTTCTTAAATTAAATATTTTTAAATGTTAACTATAGTTTTTTTTATGGTCTTGGTTGCATTATTTTGAATATGTGCATTATATCGTATTCCCTCCGTTCCGAAAAGATCTATATTTAAAAAAATTATTATTTCAAAAAGTTTCATTTTTATATTTTAAATGTAGTAATTAGTGTTAAATTTTAAACTTTTATAAAACTATTAAAATTCTATTGGCTAAAAGTTATGAGGAATAGTAAATTACAAAAAATTGTGCTTTGGTAATTCAAATTGCATATGTTATCTTAATAGGCATAAAAATTCTAAAACATACATCTTTATAGTTAGAGGGAGTATATGTTATCAAAATAAATAATAATCCAATATTACATGTAGGTTACAATCTATTATCCGCTTAATGTATTATATACATCAACATATTTTTTAAAATACCTTTTATAAATTTGAAATTTCATAGATATTGTAAATTGTTATGTGGATTTATGTTAACTAATGTAGATATATAATAAGGAACTATATAAATAATATTTTTAATATATTTTTACCAGATAAGTTTTAGTGATTAAATTCAAAGTATTCACAAACTTTAAAAAGAGTGCTATCAAAATAATTATAGAACACATTTGAATTCAATAATCTTATTTGAGAAATTAGTTTTTTTTTACGTGTTGTGATCACTTTAATTCACACATTATTTAGTTATGTAAATATTCAAATCAAAGTAATTATGACTAATTGACATTACTAATACTTTTTTGTTTTTAATTAATAAATTTTTCCTATAAGCTACATTTTTAGAAATAACAAAAACGAACATTTTAAAATATTTAAAAATAATTTGATATACTTGCTTCTTATGAATCATTCTTAAGTTAATTAATATTTTAAAATAATAAATTATAAGTATAAAGAATCAGGTAGGAACTATCTAATCAATATTTATTTATTAAAATATTCTTTATTTTCTTAATAAATAATCAATTATACACACACATACGTGATTTAAAAAAAAACAAATAATAGTAGATTTTTTTGCTTTACTAAATAATTATTGACATAAAGAAATTTATTTTATTTTAGTTTTAAACAAATTAGTAAAACTAATTTGAAGTATATAAATGTGTGCTTTGGAACATATGATTATGAAGGGAATACATCGAGATCTTTGTTTCCTTGTCCATGAATGTTGTAAACTTGTAATTATCATCCCACCAATTGTTTTACCACTTCTCCAAAGGATTCATTAAGGAGATTCTCACCTTCTCCATGTACGGGAAATCAGAAGAAGGGAAACTTTGCATTATAGAGTTGCAAAGCGTCGCAGATGAAAGCTGTAATGCTCTTTGGTTTAGTGAGTGGCATATGAACCATGAGTGAATCTGCCCCACATATCTTCCTATCAAGAATAACCAAACCTGAAGTTTAAATATCCGAAACCTACCTGATGGGTAAAACTTTACGAACATGTACTATATCGCTATACTACTGAAATATTCAAAAGTCCAAAAGACGCACTCCGAACCTGATCAAATACATGAACGCCCATTTATGACAAATTCATTTACTTTTATGAAATTTATAGTTTATTACTATTAATTAATAAAAATCCAAAAAAGTCTCAGAAATATTTCTTTTTGAACTATTTACACTACCAAACATTTGTAAGGTTGTATACTTTTGTGATAGTTAATGATTCGTATGGGTATTCCTTCAGTTAGGAATCATTTTTATTCTATATATTATACAATAAAGTTGCCTTTTTTCCTCTATGGGGGTAAAAATAACACGTGACATCTAATAAAGCTGTGCCGAAATTCTGTTTTTTTCCACTTACTAATGGGTTCTCTGTTTTTGAATTGTGTTTGGGCTTTTAGATTACATTTTAAGCCCAGTGAGAAAAATTGTTCTTCGTCTTTTCGCCTTAGACCTTTGCAAATTATCAGCAGACGACGAAACAATCACCTCTCCGTAACTTCTCCACCTTGCATTGATACCTACTGTCCTCTGAGCTTCTACTTGATTAAACCACTCCTCCTACTCTGAATCAATCAATTGATCTCATCAGATCCCCATAGTAATCGACTAAAGTTCCAGCTTTGAACGACACAGCTTCGAGAAGAATACTCTGTTCTACTTTCCGATTGCTACAATGGCGAATTCCTTCATCCTTTTTTCACAATCCATTGACATTCAAATGCAGGTTACATACGATAAACCAATAGCTAAGAGTTGAGCCCCCTTGCCTTCTTTGAAGCTTATTAAACACGTAGCTGGCAGCAAAATATTCTGAAGCTGCCTGAGCATACCGCACCAGTTAAGGAAATATCATGATCAGAGCCGGAGTAGGAGATGGCCCCTAGCGTATTCTTTCCTCTGAGTGATGTGAATACTTCAAATCATGAGCAGATATTCTGTTTCTTCTCAGTTGATTGATTAACAGTTCTTCCGGTTTGACTTGAGACATGGGTGAGGGACGAAGGCCTCTGGAGGACAGATCCGTTAACAGTCATATTCAGTTTCAAAATTTGTTTTTAATGTGTATGATAAAACCTCTTATATCTCGTTTATAAATAAAAAGCTCTCTAATGGCTTAAGGAACAAGTTATAATAAACAATTCCTCCTCCTCCTCCTCCTCTAATTCCATGGGTATTTTGATAATCATCTCTTATAAATAAAAATGTCTCTTCAGTGCAACTCATGACTCTCTCCACCTCATTCCTTATTCTCGTGGTTAAACTCATGTTCAACAATGGCTACCTTCGATCTCCTCTCCAACTTGAAATATGGGGTTGTGCTTAGAGCGTCTTGCATGTCTAAGTCTTCTTCGCTTTTGGGAGTCCCGTAATGTGAGGAAAGGAAGTGAGATCATTAGAGTGGACCTGCTGCTCATGTATGAAAAGGTAAAATCCTCCCGTCGGCTTCTGATTTCTATCTTAGCTAGCCTTAAAATCAGTAGCCTTATGTCCTTCTTGATTTCGCTTTCTCAAACAAGTGTTTGTATATTAAATATGAGAGAACCATATATCTTATATTTAGCAAACTTGGCTAAAAGCATAACATACATCATTTTCAAACAGTAGAGTAACTACAAATAACCCAATGAAAACATGCTGTCAGATTGTCTTTTCTCATGCATAATATCATTTATCTCCTCATATTGGCATCTTTCGGTACCAACATACGTTTTGATCTGAGTAGGCAAGAAGAATCCCTGAATCCTTTTGCTAAGCTAATCCCTTCATGGTTACATTTTTCCAGAAAATATAAACCTCTGAAATCTTAACCCCTAGAGAAACGTCAGCACTTTGAAGCAACAAAAACAAAGCAAACCTATGATACAACAAAGACAGTCCAAGTCCTTAGAGGCTGTGATCTTATCTATTTAAAGACATTCTGCTTCAGTTCCAAAGTGAAACCTACATACAATTAACCGAACCGAATGAATTATTATTTATTTTTTTGAGAAAATTAATCGACTGAATGTTCCCATGAGGATGCTTCAGTCAGTAGCTTAGATTGTGCAGATCAGTCTTTATTTCATCCAACGCCAAGGTTGTTTAGCATGTACAGAAGTTTTCTCTTCACAAGGCAATGTGAACATGGTATCAATTAAATAATCTTCTTTCTTTGTGATCGAACAGGTTTATGCTTTGGGAGAATGGTAGCATGATGTTCCTCATTTAAATGGAAACACAAGAGTCACATTCAGTCATATTGTTAATCCCAATACCAACCAACTAATTAACTAAGCAGTATTTAACTTTCAATGTTCCTCTTCCATGTAACAGATAAACTATACATCAGTTTGGTGATCCTGTATCATCTATGCGCTTTTAAATTATGTGATTACAAGTTTTCCACAAATGGCCACACTTCGCATGACTCCCTCATCTTCTATACGAATTAGTCATTATGAGTAGTGAATTTTGCAAACTTTGCTTATGCGGAAGGAAAACCGTGAACCATTTTCCTAAAACAAAAAAAAAACTTATTCCAAGGCTTAATATAAAAAATGATCTGAACTTTCTGCTTTACTGCAATAAACTAAATGAAAAACAAAATCCTATGACACTTCTATGGCACCAAACTCAAAACAATGAAAAAATGTGATGGAAAGCACATCTAAAGAATAATTTATAACCAAAACATAAATTTACAAAAATAATAACATTCTTCTAAAAAAACATTTTTGAAAATTAGTCAATAACACTTATTTGAAAGTTATCATAACCATGTATATTATCTTAATATTTAGGTCAAATATATTAACACACATATAATAGTTCATAAAAAAATTATATACAGTGATACATTTTTGATCTAAACCATTTTTAACAACAACTTTTCCGTAAACTGTAAAGACTAAATTTGGTGGAAACGTAAATCAAATTAACATAAAATAAAATTCAAAGAAATAGAGGATAATAATATAGATAGAAGTTATGTAATATTTATTTACGAGTTTATTTCGTTCTCATGTCTCATCAAATCAAAACCAACAAAAATGAAAAAAAAAAGAATCTCAAAAAAATTATTCAGATTAAATAGTTTATTTGGTCTTCAAATATAGTAAGATATGCAAAATTCAAACAAACATATATATTTATAATTAGTGACGATCAATATTATGTTTGTACTGTAATTATTCGTTCAATTGTACACCCCGCCCGTAGGGCGGGCTAAACCCTAGTAATCAAATCAAAGCGGGATGGCATCCGTAAAATAATATAATCATTTTATGTTTTGAGATCAAAGTCTAATTATACAGTAACTCGTTGATTTAAATCATTTAATTTTGGGATTTTATTTTAGTTTGGTAGACATTATCTTAGACACTTTGATTTGTAAACTTTTCAAATTTATGGACAGTAATCCTCTATACATTATTTAACAACTGATTTATACAAATATCGTCACCACAATCACTCTAAAAATATGATGACGTGGCTAAATACAAAAAATGACATGGATTCTTCTTAATTATGACATAACTAAAACTAATTATGACATAATTTAAAATTAATTATGAAATAATTCAATTATATAAATAAAAAATAAAATAATTAGTATATAGTTATTATCATAGTTATAAAAATAAGAAAGAATAAATATTAGATGTGATTTCTAATAAACTTGCAAAATGAACAAATTAATTACAAAAAAAAACTAAAAGTATTCATTTGTTTATCAGAATTTTATATTTCATTGCTTCAAATGAGAATTATAAATTGTACAAATATAATTTTTACTATATTAAAATTTTATGAATAAAATAATTTTTTTTATACCACTCATGTTTATAGTTTATTAAATAATATATATATATATATATTATTATAATTCATGTCTAAGATATACAATAATAAAATATATATAAACATATGTAAATAGTTTTTATAATATTTTTATTCTGGAAATGAAACTTTTATGCAAACTATTTATATTTTATACCTCAAAATTTTTATCTAATTTTACAAAATATAGTTTAAAAATATATACTAATGCTTGTAAATAATTATATCATCCATTTTAGATAATATCAAATATGTTATTTACCAATTGATTTTTCAAGTTATAATCACTATAAGAAGAAAATGATGACAAAGATTTTCTTAAAAATGTGATATATCTATTTTTTAATTATTATATAAAAAATGTATAAAAGTGATTATTTCAAAACAAATATTTATTTAAACTAAATTTCAGTGTAGATTAAAATTTCATAAAATAAAATCTCAATTACATATGATTACTTTGTATTTTAAAAATTAAATAAAATAAATTAAGTAAAAATAATATAAAAAATATTTTTTTTTTAAATTATTATGTCTACGCATGACGCATGTAAACATCTAGTATATTTTGTATGTATTGCAAGTTTGTTTTAGCTTTTGAGTTAACTTTCACATATTCAAATCTTGGAAACCAGGTTCCAAATTTAAATTCGTCATCAAAATCACTCTATGCCTAGATTTTCATAAATTTTAATTTAATTTAATTTAAACTATTATATTATTTCTGTTTGAATATATGTGCACATATATTATAATCATATTATATAAACTATTTAAAAACAAGAGTTGGATGCTTTTAAATTTGAGGATTCTATAATATTTCATTTTCTTAGACCATTTTTGAAAATTCACAACCAACGTAGTGAGGCAGAAATATTAACCTCCAAACACTCAAAACTCTGATATGATAAAAGGACTTGGTTACACTTGTTTCTCCCAGCAATCAGATTCAAGACAAACACGACATCACAATTACAGCAACACGCTGGTACAATCATCACTGTGGAACATTTACATTAAAGATTATATTATTTCTTTGATAAAAAAAAAGAATATAGATATTTCTATGGCAAGGAGACATGATACGGTGTGTAAATCCAAACAATATTATCTTGACTGAAACAAATATATTACCAAGTTCGATTCGAAGTATATCATCAACCATTAATCTAAACAAGCGTATCATGAACCAAAGTCTAAAAGGTTTCCAAATTCTCATCCTCGAAAAAGGACAGTGGCAAGACGCCTTTGGACTTATCTGTCTGCACTTTCTTTTCCTGATTGCAAAATAAACAATATCAAAAGGCACTTCCATTAATCAAAACAAAATGTACTGGTGTATACATAGGCTTCAACTTTGCACACCATAACTTAACACCGGTTTTAATATATACGGTAAGATGTAACAAAGAAATCAATAGCAGGTTAATCAAAGTCAAACAAAGTAGATTTAGTAAATACATATATCACATATTAACCAAACCGAGAGTAACCATGGAAGGTGAAAACTCTTCATTCTGAAGGCAGCATGAAAAATACTTGCAAAAGCAATATATTATCCACATATTGAATCAATCACTAAGGGAGTGTTATTGGTTATATAATTTGAAGTCAATTCTAATAGATTTAAAACTGAGCAGATTTTAAAAAATTTTAATTCATTTGAAAAGTTATGATATATGATTTATCTAACTATTCTAAAATCCATGTCAGTGTAAAAATGAAATCTACAGGATATTATTTGAATTCTACAATATAATTATACCTTATTTCAGTGGATTATAATTCCAAATAAAAGATTATTGATAAAATAAAAAATAGAAATAAAAAGCCAAAAAACATACATTAACCTAAGCATAACCTAACAAAGAGAAAGTGAGAAAAAAAAACTAAAACACACATAAATCTTCATTCTATATTGACTTGAATCCATCATAGTATTTCTTCCATAGACATACTAACAAAATGTCTTGTATACCCACCAAATAATAAATGCTTGTAAGTGATTTATAAGCAATACGTGGTTCCAATTTTAAAATTTCTTTGATAGTATTCCAAACGTTATTCTTCTTTAAAGTTTTGTTCCATTTTATAAACCTACAATAAAAATATTTTCATATGAAATAACAATTATTATGAAAATGAAAATCAGAGGAGATGATGTTACGTCACGTATTGTGGCCACTACGGAATCACAAGAGGAGATAAGTAATCTGAATCTTAACAAAGTGCACTCATGTTTGTGAATATATAGCTATATTTTTTTTACCGAAAACAATAGAGCTATTTTTTATCCTCACGTAACTCTTTTTGTAAGATAGGTGATTGACTAACATGAGAGAGATTAATGATTATCAAAAGGACACATGAATGAAAAGTGATGGCGGATGTGAGAGATACAAAACCGAGAGACCTGAATTTGATGAACAAAAATAATAACAAAGTCACGTTTTTCATTTGTAAATGTATAGGTAAAGGTTAGATTTTGAGTGATATATTTTACATATGAAATCATCTCCTAGTTCAGTTAAAATCTTTCAAATCAAATGAGTTATAAGAATCTATCAAATTTGAATAACACAAGTTTTAAAATGTTTTATCAAAGTGGGTGATTGGTTGGGCTGTAAGTAAAAGCTTTAGCTTTAATTTCTACCGACAATCATATAAATCATCAGTTATGCTTTAAGTAGTTTTTAAAGCTAAGTTAAAAAATAAAAAAAATGGTTGTAAAGCCTTATTTTCTAAAGCAAAAATATATTGTTGTAGGATTGCTGTAGGAATATATTTCTTTTTTATATTTTTTCATTTAATTTCTACAGCTAAATGAGTTACAGCAACATCAAAAAATTCTACAGAGTAAATTATACAGTAAAATTTCTACAGCTACACTCAAACCAATCGGCCCCTTTAGTTGAATAACAATGGACGTTAAATCCTTTTATTGAAGAGATTGTAAATATAAAAACCAATAATAATAGAGTTTAAAATTTTTTAGTAAAGATCATTTAAATACAACAACCAATAACACTAGATTTTAATAAGAAATTTAAAATCAATCATTGAATAATACTAGATTATAAAACCTTTAGAATTCATTTAAAATACACCATTGAATACCACCCCCTAAAAGAATTTGATTCCTCTTTCTCGTTTCAAGTTTTCAAAGATGGCTGATTAAAAGCCAAGAAGGTCCTCTAGAAATCACATTTGCATTGATTGGAAAGGAAATCAAGCCACCTTCTTTTTCTGATCTTTCTCAAGGTTTGATTAATAAGAAGTGGTTGGTCTTTTTAACCTCAAAAACATATTGAAAACCAAAGCCGGACCCTGATGAGGACATTCAGCCTGAACCTGAGCCTGACCTAACCGAGCGTAATATCCAAGACATGATCACCAAGATGTCCCAATCAGAAGCTGGCCAAGAAGTGTCCATGCATGTTGTGTTCAAAGAACCTATGACTAGGCGAAGAGCTAAGATACTTCAACATAAGTTTAATGAGAGCATGATGCTTGCTTTTGATCATTTTCAGGTAAAGCCAACTGAGGTTAAGTCAAATGGTGATCAAGCTGATCAAGAACCAAGTCCCAAGAGTTATTGACCATTCGAGAAGATCAAGCATACAAGTGAAGATCTTTAGCCATTCATTCCGGACCAAACCCACAACAACTTGCTGGTCATCAACATTGAATATCAGCACGTCTAACATGATCTAAGGGCCAATCAAACCGACCCAAAAGGTAAGAAGGTAACCATTTAATTTCCCATTTCTAATGGTTTGATTTGTTTTGCAGTTTGATCCATTTTCTTTCTTTTTATTTAAATTAGTTTCCTAAACTTTATTAGTTAACTTGCACACCTATTAGGGTTTTCCTTTAGTCCAAAACTTTGTATTATTTGCTTCAAATACCCTCGAAGGCACCACGGTATTGGACATCTATATAAGTCCCCTATAAACCGTTTGTACTCTTTTACGCATGATATAAAACATAAACTTTTCTTAGTGAAAACCCTAAGAGCTTTAGCAAGAACTCGCCTCTCTCTCTATTTTCCTTGTGAGACCAGAACCTCCACGGCCAAGAGAACTGTGTTGTATCATGAGCCTTCCATCCCTCGTGTGGTGCAATTCGTTCCATCCAGTTACTTGTTCATCGGATCCTTTGGTTGATTAGAACAGTCCAAATCGGTCCACCCCTTTGTAGATCGAGTCTCACTCTCTTGCCTCTAATCATATTAGCCTTTGTCATCCTAGGCTTGTATTATTTCTGGTATCAGAGATGAAGTTCCTTCAACAACATGTTGCATCTATCTATTTGATTTGTTACTTGCAATCGTTTGTTACTTGTATTGTTTTGCATTCTTAAATAAAATAAAAAATGTTTGTTCATCTTGTTCATCTAGTTTTAGTTTGATTTATCATATAAAAACCCATAAAAATCATTTAGTTATTGTTGCATCTTGTCTCGTAGTAGTTATCCTTGCATCCGAGTGTTAGTAGTGCTTGCATCGCACCATCGGCCATAGATTCGTCCTTGTCCTTGATACTTTGCATTCATCTCACCTTGTTTAACCTAAAATTATCTATTAGGCTCCTTCCAGTGATTGAATCGATGTTAGGAAGAACTTGATCAAAAAACTTGTTAGCCAAGTCGTTTAGGTCATACTTGTCATTTCCGTGGTTGAGTATATCGACCTTTCCTTAAGTGGTCAATTGCATTAGTTTAATTTCCTTTTTTCTTGAGTTTCGAATCTTTCATATATTTCAAAAAGAAGAAGTAAAGTTATTTAAATTTGTTGTTTACTTTTAAGTTTATAAAAAACATATATTGCATATTTCCATTTCTTTTATTATCTTTACAGTTATTTGGATTCTAAATATCTTCTTGTTTCTTGCGAGGTAACCATGGGAGGCGAGGTACAATCAGCCCTCATGCAGGCTATCTATGAACTACAAGACGAAATGAGGAACATGAGGCATGACATTGGTACGGTCCGCCAAGACTTGGGTGATCGACTTACCCAGATCAAGCAACGGCCAGTCCCCAGGCCTACACGAGGAGTTGATTTGGGAACAGCCCAAAACCACCCTTTTCCAACCAGAGCACCCCCAAGGAGGACTGGAGTGCACATCAATGAAAACCCTGGCCCTAGCACCAGAGACCAACATCAAGAAGATGACTCCAGACCACACCCCCAACCAAACCCGAAGAGGCATGAGGCTCAAGAAGACTTTGGGGAAGAAGAAGAGGAGGACTACAACCCACCTCCCCGAGAACTACTTGCCCAAGCTCCCTACCAGAACCACATCAAGCTAGAGGCACCCGCCTTTGCTAGAAAGGTGAACCCTGAGGCTTACCTTGATTGGGAGAAGAGGATGGATCAGAATTTTTTTGAATACTACAACCATCTGGGTCCCAAAAGAGTAGCCCTTGCAGTGGCTCAACTGATGGACAATGCTTTGATGTGGTGGGACAAAGTCACCACAGACCGGAGGAGGAACCAACTGAGTCCTCTTGAGTCATGGATAGACATGAAAGACCTAATGCGCCAATGGTTTGTCCCCCAACACTTTCACAGAGACTTGCAAAGGCGTTTTAGGACCCTTAGGCAAGATACTAAGTCAGTGGAGGAGTACTATAAGGAGTTTGAACGTTTGAGGAGTCGTCTTGGCCTCAATGAGGATGAAGAACCCATCACGGCTCAGTTTGTGGATGAGTTAAATGATCGGATCAGTAGCAAGGTGGGGAGGCAAAAATACTTAGACTTCAAGGACCTATTCCACTTAGCCATTCAAGCCGAGCAACACATCAAGAAAAAGTCCACCAGAAGTAAACCACAGTCTGCTTAGGGTTCAAGCAACAACTCCAACAACTATCCAGAACCAGTAGATAAGGGCAAAGGGATTGATCTGGGCACCCAAAACAAGAGCCGACCCACTGAGCCCAACAAAGATACCCAGACATAACCTGGTAGGAATGCTAACACTCAACGCTCTAGGGACATCACTTGTCTCAAATGCAAAGGCCGAGGGCATATGGTAAGGGAATGTCCAAACCAGAGGGTCATGTTACTCACTGATGAAGGATATGAGTCCCATAATGAAGATGATCTGGTGGTCCAAGAAGAGTTTGGAGAGATTGAGTACCTGAATGTAGGAGAAATCTTGATGATCAGGCGAGTGCTCAGTGTCCAAGTGCAACCAGCTGAGACCATCCAAAGGGAGAACATCTTCCACAGCCGATGTATCATCAGTGGCAAGGTATGTAATCTCATCATTGATGGTGGGTCTTGCACTAATGCTGCTAGTGCATACATGGTTGAAAAACTTGGCTTAGAAAAGACTAAGCATCCTCATCCATATAGACTAAGGTGTCTAGATGACAAGGTTGAACTTCAGATTAATGAACAAGTGACCATTCCATTTAGCATTGGTAAGTACCAAGATGAAGTAGTTTGTGATGTAGTAGTACCCATGCAAGCTGGAAATGGTCTAATAGGTAGACCTTGGAAATGGGATAGAGAAACTAAGCATGATAGTCGGTCTAATATGTACACTTTCATGCATGATAAGCGTAAGATTAGCCAAGCACCTCTCACACCAGCACAAGTCCATGAGTTGCATTTGCAAATGGTTAAGGAAAAAGATAAATTTGTTAAGTCTAATTTTTTTATTAGGCCTAGCTATATCCGAAAGGTTGTTGCTACCAAACACACAATGCTACTAATGATCTTTAAGGAGCTCTTGAGTGCATGTACAGATGATATGCCAATTCACCCAGAGATCACTAAGCTTCTTGACAGGTTCAAAGATGTGTTCCCATAAGAGATTCCCCACGGCTTACCACCACTGAGGGGCATAGAACACCAAATAGATTTCATACCCAGAGCTGTTTTACAAAACAAACCAGCCTATAGGGTAAACCCGGAGGAGACCAAGGAACCAGAGAGGCAAGTCTAAGATCTATTAGACAAGGGTTATGTTAGGGAAAGCCTTAGTCTTTGTGTTGTACCCGTGTTGTTAGTACTCAAGAAGGATGGCACATGGAGGATGTGTGTAGATTGCCGAGCCATAAACAACATCACCATTAAGTATAGGCACCCCATACCACTATTAGATGATGTGTTAGATGAGTTAAGTGGAGCCACCATATTCTCTAAGATAGACCTTAAGAGTGGATACCACCAGGTGAGGATGAAGGAAGATGATGAGTGGAAGACTACCTTCAAGACCAAGCAAGGTCTTTATGAATTGCTAGTGATGTTCATTTGGACTCACCAATGCTCTTAGCACTTTCATGCGCTTCATGAACCATATTCTTAGTCCCTACATCAGTAAGTTTGTTGTGGTCTATTTTGATGACATTTTGATTTATAGTACTACCTTATTTGAACATGTGACACATCTTGAGCAAGTGCTAAAGACACTTCGACAACAAAGGCTTTATGCAAACCTCAAGAAGTGCACATTCTGCACTGATAAACTTGTTTTCCTAGGCTTTGTTGTGAGTTCACATGGACTACAGGTGGATTGGGAGGAGGTGA